>CM031622.1:56204882-56329882 GCA_018398815.1 Conus ventricosus | reverse complement strand
TTCAATATGCAAGTAGATTTTCTTTTCTTTCTTTTCCTTTTTTTTAAAATTTTTATTTTTTAACAGTGACCATGAACACACCTAACAGCAGGTTCGTTGAAAGAAATGCTGGATATCTGGGGTGTAGTGTTTCATCATATTATATCCCCAGTTCAGAACGTTAAGTAACAATAACTAAAACCTCATTGAGAAGACCACGTTAAACACAAAAGATCATCAGCAAGAGTCCTGTCGCCAAACATGACCACACTAATCGGCAGTTAGTTAGATGGAGTACAGCATTCTAGCAACAGTTTTAAGAATTTCACTGGGCAAAATACAGACCATATTAACGCCACGAAACTGATGTAGTAGAAGATACACCCCAATTGTATGCGTGTGGTGGTATAACTTCCATGTAAGACTTAAAACATGTAGATATACGTCAACGAGCGTGCCCATGTCGTAGGTAAAGGTGGTGCGTGTATTCTTATCGTGTCTGACCTAAGATGTGACCTAACTGGGTCTGTCCACATCCCATATCCAGAGTACAGTCAACCTTGTCCTGATCATAGAGACAGTTCTCTGGAGATTCCATGTATGCTTTTTTGAGAGAGAGAGAGAGAGAGAGAGAGAGAGAGAGAGAGAGAGAGAGAGAGAGAGAGAGAGAGAGAGAGACAGAGACAGACAGACAGAGACAGAGAGAGCGCGCGAGAAAGAGATTTGATTGACAATCTTTATGCTGAGACAAGGAATATTGATTGATAATCTTTATTCCGACAGAGAGAGAGAGAGAGAGAGAGAGAGAGAGAGAGAGAGAGAGAGAGAGAGAGAGAGAGAGAAGCATAAGCACGCATCCGAATGCACACACACACACAGAGGCACGCACACATACATCATAACTGAAATGCATGCTTTGAAACAATTGTGGAGTGAAACCCAAGAGAAAAGATACAAAGTGTATACACTGCATATATTTTGTTTTTTTTCTCCTCTTATTTTGAAACCAGTATGTTGACAAGTAGCTCATGTCAATAACCCCCCCCCCCCCCCCCCTCCCCATCTTTTCCCACCTGGCTTACCTGGACGACATTTCAAGTAAGTTTGTCTTACAATTTACGTATGCGTTTGTCTATGCAGTTTTGTTCTTCTTGATCGTTACTTAAAATGTATAAAGCATGAAACCATCTCCCCCCCCCCCCCCCCCCCTTGAATATCTACTCCGCTCGCCTCCCCCTCGCTCGAAATAATTATTTGGTGTCAGAGCCAGTTACCCCCATCCAATGCCGCTTCTACCCTTGCCCGTGACCCTTGCCGATACCCACAACTCGGACATGACCTCACCAAGGGCAAGGACAACCCCGTGACCCTTGCCGGTACCCACAACTCGACATGACCTCACCAAGGCAAGGACACCCCGTGACCCTTGCCGATACCCACAACTCGGACATGACCTCACCAAGGGCAAGGACACCCCGTGACCCTTGCCGAATACCCACAACTCGGACATGACCTCACCAAGGGCAAGGACACCCCGTGACCCTTGCCGATACCCACAACTCGGACATGACCTCACCAAGGGCAAGGACACCCCGTGACCCTTGCCGGTACACCCACAACTCGGACATGACCTCACCAAGGGCAAGGACAACCCCGTGACCCTTGCCGATACCCACAACTCGGACATGACCTTACCAAGGGCAAGGACAACCCCGTGACCCTTGCCGATACCCACAACTCGGACATGACCTTACCAAGGGCAAGGACACCCCGTGACCCTTGCCGATACCCACAACTCGGACATGACCTCACCAAGGGCAAGGACAACACCCCGTGACCCTTGCCGATACCCACAACTCGGACATGACCTCACCAAGGCAAGGACACCCCCGTGACCCTTGCCGATACCCACAACTCGGACATGACCTCACCAAGGGCAAGGACACCCCGTGACCCTTGCCGATACCCACAACTCGGACATGACCTCACCAAGGGCAAGGACACCCCGTGACCCTTGCCGGTACCCACAACTCGGACATGACCTCACCAAGGGCAAGGACAACCCCGTGACCCTTGCCGGTACCCACAACTCGGACATGACCTCACCAAGGGCAAGGACATTGATAAGAAATTGAACCCGAGGTCACCATGATATGAAAGGGTCACATACTGAGGAACTTTGTGTTTATCTTGACTGATGGGGAAAAGTAGGATGCTATTGAGTTTCACTCTGGTCTTATACCTTTACGTTTTCTCTCACCATCCTGGCATCAATAAAGAGGGCAGATACAAACTCTGCAGTACTGGTCAGGAAATTTTGAGCACCACTCTCAAGAGACGCATCCACTTAGCGGATGAAACTCTGCAGTGTGTGGTTCCAAGCCTTTCCAGTTCAGCCCAAAGCAAATTAAGCTCTGTGTGGACGCTGGCTGGGGAGGACATTCCCAGAGATAAATGTCCCTGCTGGATTCGAACCCATGACTTCCCACACTGCTAGTCCATGTTACTAACCACCGTAGCTGTTCTTGATCAGTGCTCTGGTGAGTGTACATCCAGATCTTCAACACACAACACAGAAAACCACGCGCACTTTGTTTCCATCCTCTTTATTTCTGCCGCACCTGTTTGATACATCCATCCGTACCACACATGTCTACAACCACAAGATACAGTCAGAACTATCCTCTCACACATACCACTGTATCTACGATGGTAACTGTGGTCCACACACACTGAGATAAGCAGACATGAACATCAGACTGGGTGTAGAGAAAAAAGCAGGCATCTTCAAGTTTGGTTAAGATTTGACGTCAATGTAAGGGGATCTGCATGCGAGAGAGAAAAGAGAGAGAGAGAGAGAGAGAGAGAGAGAGAGAGAGAGAGAGAGAGAGAGAGGGGGAGAGAGATTGTGTGTATGTGTATCTGTGTGTTGGGAGAATGTGTGTGAGCTGAAGGAAAAAGTGTGTGTGTGTGTGTGTGTGTGTGTGTGCGTGTGTGTGTGGGGGTGCGTGCATGCGTGCATGAGTGCAAGCGTGCGTGTTTTGTGAACAGCTTTCTAAAGCTTTTTTCACAGGCTGAACAGATTTGATAAAGTCAATCATGTAATATTCCAGTAAAAAAAAAAACCAACAACCAATGAACATGGGGGAGAGGTGTGGGTGCCGAGGACTGGGAGAGGAAGAGGGAGGAGGAAATACTGAATTCATGCAGTTTACAACCCAGCCGACCACGAGGGCCCACTACATCAGTTTTGGAGGAAGTCCTCAATCACCAGGTCCACGACACAACGAAAACACCATCAAACATCATGGAAGACAACCGGAGAGAGGTAAGGACAACCCTACTGTCCCATCTCCCTGACTTTTTTTCATATCAATATCAGTCAACGGTCACACATCATACACACCTGGTCATGGTCCAAACCCGACATGTTATATTGTTGTTGTTGACGTTGTTTTTGTGTTGTTTTTGTTGTCCCATTCTCTGTACCCTGTCAGTAACACAACTCGTCTGCTGCTCATAATGGCTTCCAGACTCACAGCCGCACCGGACATTGTTCTGTCCAACCTTAACACCCAGTGTTCCCCAAGAATCAATCCTGATCAGGCCGCTGTGAGGCAACCCGCCGAAACACACTCTGAGTCAATTTTGTTAGTATTCAGCAGTACCTGTTGCGATCCGACAGAAGGACGTCGCAGGCGAAGCCTCTGTAATGATCACCGAGTTGTGGATCCAGCGAGTTTAAGCACAGACCTTCTGGAGGGTTCACCACATCCATCTCGGTGACAGTCCCCATGAACTCGTCAGCTCATTCATGTTAGTCGTCTGCCCCTCCATAGCGTCCGACTTCTCTTTCCTACAGTCCTCACCAGCCAGCATGCCCACTGGTTGTGGGTTCATTTCCTCATGCTGTGCTTTCTGTGGCATATGTTGCCATTCTATACTGGATCTGTCTGTAGCATGTGTAAGAAGTGCTGTACTGGATCTGTCTGTAAAATGTTACTGAGCGCTGTACTGGATCTCTCTCTAAAATGTTACTGAGCGCTGTACTGGATCTGTCTGTAAAATGTTACTGACTGCTGCACTAGATCTGTCTGTAAAATGTTACTGTGAGCTGAACTGGATCTCTCTCTAAAATGTTACTGTGAGCTGTACTGGGTCAGTCTGTAAAATGTTACCGAGTGCTGTACTGGATCTGTCTGTAAAATGTTACTGAGTGCTGTACTGGATCTCTCTCTAAAATGTTACTGTGAGCTGTACTGGTCAGTCTGTAAAATGTTACCGAGTGCTGTACTGGATCTGTCTGTAAAATGTTACCGAGTGCTGTACTAGATCTCTCTCTAAAATGTTACAGTGAGCTGTACTGGGTCAGTCTGTAAAATGTTACCGAGTGCTGTACTGGATCTGTCTGTAAAATGTTACTGAGTGCTGTACTGGATCTCTCTCTAAAATGTTACTGTGAGCTGTACTGGGTCAGTCTGTAAAATGTTACCGAGTGCTGTACTGGATCTGTCTGTAAAATGTTACCGAGTGCTGTACTAGATCTCTCTCTAAAATGTTACTGTGAGCTGTACTGGGTCAGTCTGTAAAATGTTACCGAGTGCTGTACTGGATCTGTCTGTAAAATGTAACCGAGTGCTGTACTAGATCTCTCTCTAAAATGTTACTGTGAGCTGTACTGGGTCAGTCTGTAAAATGTTACTGAGTGCTGTACTGGATCTGTCTGTAAAATGTTACCGAGTGCTGCACTGGATCTGTCTATAAAATGTTACTGAGTGATCTACTGGATCTCTCTCTAAAATGTTACTGAGTGCTGTACTAGTTCTGTCTGTAAAATATTACTGTGTGCTGTACTAGTTCTGTCCATAGAATGTGTTACTGAGTGATGTACTGGATCTGTCTGTAAAATGTTACTGAGTGCTGTACTGGATCTGTCTGTAAAATATTACTGTGTGCTGTACTAGTTCTGTCCATAGAATCTGTTACTGAGTGATGTACTGGATCTGTCTGTACAACGTATTACTGTGCGTTGTACTGGACCTATAAAATGCGTTACTATGCACCGTTTCAGGTCTGCTTGTTGCATGTGTAGCTCTGTTCTAGAAGGGACCTGCTAACTAGATCAGCATTCATTCACAATCCTTGAAGCCAACAAAAGACAGTGCAGCCACACCAGTCAAAGCTGGTTAAAAACAAACCGAAGTGGTTGCGTGCACGACTAGTCGTGCGATAATATCGTGCCAATATCCGGACTGGGTTAGAGTCGTATTATCGCACGACTAGTCGTGCACGCAACACCAGCCACAAAAAAAAAACTTTGAATACCAGCAAAGGGAATGGCCTGCATATGAACCACTATCCCATAACTTTCTTATGTGGTCACTGTCGATGTCAGTGCAAAGGTGGACGGGTGTTGCTGATTTTGATTTCTCAATGAACAGGAGCATTTCTGGATACATTTCACATCCCTGGTTCTCCTGGTTCTTGCTGCCAGATATATCATTAGCGGTAGAATGGCTGGGGTTCATTCCCTGTGGAGGTGAGATGGTCTCAGTACTTGGTGCCAGAGGGTGGAGACATCATCACAGGAAGAAAGCTGAGGTTCATTCCCTGTGGAGGTGGGAGATGTCACCACAGGAAGAAAGCTGAGGTTCATTCCCTGTGGATGTGGGAGATTTCATCACAGGAAGAAAGCCGAGGTTCATTCCCTGTGGAGGTGGGAGATTTCATCACAGGAAGAAAGCCGAGGTTCATTCCCTGTGGACGTGGGAGATTTCATCACAGGAAGAACGCTGAGGTTCATTCCCTGTGGACGTGGGAGATTTCATCACAGGAAGAAAGCCGAGGTTCATTCCCTGTGGACGGGGATATTCTCAGTACTTGGTGCCAGTCATAGAATATCATCAGAGGAAGAACAGTTGAGGTTCATTCCCTGTGGAGGTGAGATGGTCTCAGTACTTGTGCCAGTGGTAGAGATGTCATCACAGAAAGAAAGTTGAGGTTCATTCCCTGTGGAGGTGGGATGGTCTCAGTACTTGGTGCCAGTCATAGAAATATCATCAGAGGAAGAACAGTTGAGGTTCATTCCCTGTGGAGGTGAGATGGTCTCAGTACTTGGTCCCAGCGGTAGAGATGTCATCACAGGAAGAAAGTTGAGGTTCATTCCCTGTGGAGGTGGGATGGTCTCAGTACTTGGTGCCAGTCACAGAGATATCATCAGAGGAAGAGCAGTTGAGGTTCATTCATTGGGGGGGATCATATGGTCCAAGTACTTGGTGCCAGAAGGTAGATATGTCACTAGAGGCAGGACAGTTGAGGTTAATTCCATGTGGAGGGGGGACAGTCTCAGTACTTGGTGCCGGAGGGTAAAGATGTAACCAAAGCAAAGGCCAGAGGTTCCACTGAAACAGACATGAAACTACCTCATAATGTAATGCTTGAGAGCGTATGAATGTATAAACATGTGGAGTGAGGGAAATACAGCATTCGTGTTTGCATGTGCAAGTCTGTATGCATGTGAATCTTCATACCCATGAATATGTAAATCTATACAGACTTGAGTGTCTATCAGACACAAACAGAGTGCATGCGTGTGTGCGTGTGTGTGTGAGTGTGTATGTGTGCGAATGAGTGTCTGCATCTAATAAGCAAGCAAATGTATGAATCAGAATGCATACAAGCTGAGCGTATCAATCTGCAAGTATACTTGTGTAACTTTGGCTCCGTTCGAATATTTTCAAAATTGAATCCAATGAAAACACTGTTCATAGGAAGTAACATATACTAGTTTAACTAAAAAAAACAACAGAAAATCTATTTCACATAAATAAAATGATGGAATGCTAGGCATGTGTGTCTGTGTGTGTGTGTGTGTGTGTGTGTGTGTGTGTGTGTGTGTGTGTGTGGTGTGTGTGTGTATTTAATGTCAGTACACCACTATATTAATCTGACGGTAAATGGTTTCAGTCAGTCAGTGTGTGTGCGTGTGTGTGTGTGTGTGCCCGCGCTTGTGCATGTGTGTGTGTGTTGTCAAACTTGCAAGAGGGACAAAAACACAACTTCTTGTGTAACACGACTTTTTATTTTTAATTAACAAAAATTCTTTAGCCCCCCAAAAAACAAAACCCGCAAGTACATACTGAGTTGTTAACTTAAGAAGAAACAATGCCCTCAGCAAAAAAGATAGGTGAATGAGAGAAAAGAGCAGGCTGGATCATCGGAAACTCGCAGAAAGACAAGAGCAAGAGTTCTGATTAAGAAACAGAAACCAACATCAACACATATAGTTCAACCGATGAGGTAAAATACAGTCTTCTAAACACAAAGCTGCCCCCCCCCCCCCCCCCCCCCCCCCCCCCCCCCCCCACTTACCCCTTCATGAACCCAAGTGAAGCATGCACCTACCGGTGGAAAGGAGCCCCCGCTTGATGATGTTGTTGAGGAAGGAAGACAGGAACTGGATGCAGCGAGAAAACTCCACCTCCATGTCTGTCAGGGTTTGACCGCTGAAAACACACACCACCCCCTGGCATGATCAACCGTTACCAGCACAACTTCAACACTGACAAACCCCCCCCATAACAAGGACGACAACACAGAACTCAAATTTCCTGAGAACAAAGACGACCAATGCACTTAAATGAATACAAATGAAATGTTTCACTTACCAAATTCTCTATAAACCTAGGGGGAAGCATATCTGTTGGTATGACGCTTGAATTTGGGCTTTCTTTTTTGTTATGTTTTTGCTGGGATGGGTTGTTAAGTCACTCATTCAACAGTCATGACAATTTGAACCGCTTCTCTTTTCATAATTTTCAAGCTTTTGTTCTAGGTCCTTTGCCTTGTTCGTCTTTTTTGTCTGGTATTTAATGCAACCACATTCTGCTGCCCTCAGTCCGCTGTCCCTAGTCTACAATGTTTCATCTGTGTGCAAAAAAAATTTACATTGTAACAAACACAGATTCACCCGATCAGCAAAGCTTACCGTCTCACATCCGTACCAGCAAAGCTATTTCATCTCTAAAACCACAAAATTAACGATTTTCCATACCCATGTCAGCAAAAAATTTTTCATGTCATTTCAGCCTCCCAAACATCTGAACACACATACACACACACACACACAAAGCACGCACATATGCACACAAACACACAAGTACACACACACCACAAGTACACAAACGCACACATACACACACACACACGCACACACACACACACACGCGCACACACACACCACACACACACACACACACCACACACACACACACACACAACGCTGGTCCCATTCCCTCCCACCTGATGTTTTTGCACGCCTTGGTCCCACCGCATGGCGAAGGTGAGGGTCGGGTTGAGGACCTTGGTGACAGCCTCCTTCAGGAAGGCCACTTCTTGTGCAGGAGGCAGCGCCGGGGATGTGCGCACGTAGCGGCGTGCACCTCAATCACCTCCTCCAGGTCCCCAGCCTCTTTGATCGGGTCGGCAAACCCCAAACCCCGTGCTGTGCAGGTTTCTGGGGCCGTGTCAGGCAACAAAAAAAAACAATTTCCATTTCTTTTTTTTTTTTTTACTTGGGAGTGGGGAAAAAGTGAAACCCCCAATAACACCTCTAGAAATCCTTTACAAAAATAGTCTTTAGAGAAAAGGAGTTTTTCACTGTAAACTGAAGTTAGTACAGTTGAGTTTTCATGAACAAACTCCCTTAAAACACTTTTTTTTAAAAGAACATTTTTTTCTAATATCTATGCTAGATCAAGTCCTTGATCGTCATTAAAGACCCCTTATAAAGGTTTTTGGACCTTCCATGAACAGACTAAAAAAATGAGAGAGGCAATGTGTCTATTTGACTTGCAATCGATGAATACATGCAACAGCATGATGGGGGGGACACGGTCAAGGAAGGAGAGAACATGTTAAATAATTTAACAACAACTTCTGTTGGACGCCCCCATCAAGCTCAGATGAAACACTCACATTACAGAGGTTAACCAACAAGAGGAACCAGCGAGTGATTGGGAAAGAAAAAGAAAGCAGGGAAAAGTCCCACTAGCCATGTTCGCATCTCTGTATCTCCTTGTTGTACTGGCTCCTCTTTAAAATCCCTGACAACAAGCACAGGATGAGAATGTGTCACCAAGTGCTAGCAGAAGCTGGTGACTCTGTTGATCTCATTTCTGACAACATAATGACAATCTCTGTGTGATCTCATTTCTGACAACATAATGACAATCTCGTGTGATCTCATTTCTGACAACAACCCTGACAATCAGTTATTTCTTCAGGTGGTCTACAATACAACCTCCTCACCCACCCTTCCCCTTTCTTTCCCTCTCCCTCTTCTCCCCCGAGTCTTCTTTCTAACTTGGGAGCCCTTCTCCCCCCCCCCCTTCTCTTTCTCCTTTTGCCCCCTGTCTTTGCAGTTAACAGTAACAGTCTAAAGTTTTCCCGATCGAGATTTGAACTGCCTCCCTCTCCTCTGCAAGGCATACAACAGACATATGCACATTTCTCCCCTGCTAGGGAAAAATTTCATCCCAGGGATTATTTTAGTCTCATACTTGGTCCCCAGTTCCCGTTTTCTTGAACAATAGGTCACCAATGTGTTTCAAATATACATCATCAGCAAACTGACTGTGTGTTTTGTGTGTGTGTTTTGTGTGTGTGTGTGTGTGTGTGTGTGTTGTGTGTGTGTGCGTGCGTGTTAATGTGTGTGTGTGTGTGTGTGTGTGTGTGTGTAAACAAAGCAAATGTGTGTATATGTCTGTGTGCATTTGTGTATGTGTGTGTGTGTGTGTGTCTAATGTGTTTTTTATGTGTTTGTGTGTGTGCTTGTATGTACACACCACATGCGCCTGTGTAAGTGCGTGCAAAATTTGGTCAGGTATATGCATGCTGTATAGGTGAGGTATAGAACGAGTGCGAGTGTCTGCGAGTATGAGTGCGCATGTATGCGTACGTGTACAAACAACTGAAAAAGAGACTCTTGTGTACACACATCCCAGCGCCCTCTGCCTGTGCCCATGTCAGTGACAGTACAGAGGTCAGGGCCTCACCCGCGTCATGATGTAGTGATGCAGACTGTTGACAAAGTACGCCAGACGGAAACGCAGGATGTGCAGTCGGTGGAGTCGCTCTGACCTTGACACCGTCTCCTCCAGACCTGACCCCAGCAAAGCGTCCTTGATCGGCGCCACTGTCTGCAGCTCCGTCTTGTCCAGACCTGCAGGGGTCAAGGTCACAGAGGCAATGATCAGGGCTTAAAATCCTCCTCGGATCCGAGAAATTCCTCGGGAAGCCAAAAAATTCCTCGGGAAAAAAAATCGATTTCCTCGGGGGAAAGAAACCCGATCTAAAACGCCCCAAACGCGTCCGCATTCGCATATGGTTCTGATTCGTATTCGGTTCAAAGTCGCAAACAGCCATTTCGCACCGGTAGCTTTAGGCGCCTAATCTATCAAGATGGCGACTGTGAGAATCATCGAACGTGGAGAGAAGTTTGACGAAAGCGGGATCAAAAACAAATGGAGGTGGGAGTGGACTTTAAAGTCCGTGAAAGTGAGGTCAGATCCCGATGAATTCGAGCGGATCGGTCAACATATTCGAAAGGTTGACGTGCCAGGCAGTGCAAGATGTGTACTGTGCACCACAGACATCGTCTACACTTTCCGCGGGATCGTCGCACTGAAAGAGCATCTTGTCACAAAGAGACACCGCGATCGCAGCTTTCCCCTGCAGACAAGGGGAAGGGAAAGAATATTTCTGCAGCTTGGCTGTGCTTGTCGTAAGAGGCGACAGAACCAGCCCCTCTCAGATTGCTTAGTTCCACATTCCAAACGTGAGTTTTGAATTTTGATAACTGTGTCTCCACCAATAACCATTTTGTTTTGTCTTGATAACCTGTTGGTCTTTTTTATGCTCTTTTCACATGAAATGTGTTGATATAAATATCATTTTAGATTTAGATGTTTAAGACCTTTGTCTTGTCTTTGACAGTGGATTGAATATCTGTATGGATGTACCTTTCCTGCATTAAATCTTGCACTTTTTCTGTGCAATTTTTTTCCCAAAAATAGGGCTCAGAATGAGCCAGAGTGCACAGATTTTGTTCTAGATTTTCAAAATTTTCTGGGGGGCATGCCCCCAGACCCCCCTAGCAGGGCGTGCCTGCTTCGCAGGCACGCATTCGTGGCTTCGCCACTTCAGAAATTTTCCTCTGATTTTTGGATAGACCATTTTAAGCCCTGAATGATGTGGACACACCCTTCAGGTCCTGATTAAGATCCTCTTATGATTTAAAAACCTGGGGATCAGTGTGACTAATCAAGGAAAGTAATCCAGTGTTAAAGTTGTAGCTGCGGGCGTGGTGGTGGAGAGGTTGTGGCAGAGGGTGCAGTAGTGAGGAAGAAGGGGGGTGAGGAGAGAGAGAGAGAAGGGTACTTCCCCCCTCCCCGCTCCAGAACATTTTCTTCAAAAACCGAAACTGACATCTCCGGTGATATTTACGGATAAAGTAGGTACATCGTGGTGAAGTCAGTGTGTAAAATTCCACACACACACAAAAAAAAAAGAGCAACCAATCAGAGAAGATTTCTACGATTCCTTGTTGCATGCATGGGGAAAAAAAAGGGAGAGCAGAGCATTTTGGGCGTACTGATATCAGACACAGTAGATTAAGATGATTATGTAGCAAAACAACTTTGGTCAGGGTGTGGCCTTTTCCAGTTTTCCGTTCCTTTGTATTTGTACACATGCAGTCTTGGTTACATCGATGTCTTTCCAAAATTAAAGTCGAAAGACAAACTTCGATTTAAATCATTTCGAACACTTTCTTTTTCATGTATGGCTGGTCCAGAAATAATTCAAGGACCTTAATAATACATCAATAACCTGTGTCATTCCATTGTGCACTTACTGTTAATGATGAGATTTAGAGAAAAAAAAAGGTTTTCTGCTGCCATTATTGTTACAAGCTGTCCCCAGTCAGTCCTCATCAAGTTTCTTGATCTGGCTAAAACCTTGAACATTCCCAATACATTTACACATGATGTGAAAAGGCGTCAAAGCATATTCTTAGTGGTCAATAAAACCTACTTAATAAGAAAGTTGATTTACATGCACACAGACACACACATACACATCTGTCTATCTATCAATCTACCTGTCTGTCTGTCTGTCTATCTATCTACACTATATATATATATATATATATATATATATATATATATATATATATATATATATATATATATATATATATATATATATGGTAATGTGGATAACCATGATGTCCAAAAGCTTCAAAAGGTTCATCAGAACAGGACTACTCTATACTCTAGTACCCAAAATATCCAGCCCAATCTTAATAAACATGTCTAATTAACTGCCTATCTCACATGTTTCTGCACCATCAAATGAACCCATTGTAACGTCAAAAGTGGAATTAAAATCTGCTTTTTTCATGTAAGGCTCCTTGCTGTATAATAAAAAGGAGCCTTACATGAAAAAAGCAGATTTTAATTCCACTTTTGACGTTACAATGGGTTCATTCGATGGTGCAGAAACATGTGAGATAGTGGGCCTGTTGCTATTGTCAAAAATGCACAAACTACTTGGGCATAAAGTTGGGCTGTACAGAGATGACGGATTGGCGGCACTGGACAATACACCTAGAGAGGTAGAGAATAAAAAGAAAGAACTGTGTAAGTTGTTCCAAAATCACAACTTAAAAATTACAATAGAAGCCAACAAAAAAGTAGTCAACTACTTGGATGTAACACTAGATTTAAACAAAAACCAGTACAGACCATACAAAAAACCCAATGATACACCATTATATGTAAATTCCATGAGTAACCACCCACCACCAATCATAAAAACTATACCACAAGGGATAAACAAAAGGTTATCCAACCTTTCCTGTAATGAAGAAATATTCAACGAAGCAGCAACAGACTACCAAGAAGCACTGTTGAAAAGTGGATACAACTACAAGTTGAAATATGAACCTGAAAGTACCACTGGAAGCAGGAAGAAAAACAGAAAGAGGAAAATAACCTGGTATAACCCCCCATATGATGGTAGAGTGAAAACCAACATTGGCAAAGAATTTTTCAAAATATTAACAGAATCGTTCCAGAAAGACCATAAACTTTTCAAAATATTCAATAAGAACACTATCAAACTATCTTATTCTTGTATGCCAAACCTTAAAAAAATAATTGATGCTTCCAACAAAAAGAAAACCAACGTCAAAAACGAGGGTGACAAACGGAAAACTTGCAACTGCACAATCAAAGAGCAATGCCCTCTGAACAACCAATGTCTCTCTGATAACATCGTATACCAAGCTACTGTGACAACGAAAAGCAGCAAAGAGACATACATAGGGATTACAGAAAACAAATTCAAAGCTAGGTACGCCAATCACAAGCAATCTTTCAAGTATGAAAAATACAAACACCAAACAGAATTAAGTAAACACATATGGGATCTTAAGAAAACAAATACAGATTTTAACATCACATGGAAAATAATCAGAAAAGCAGCAGCATACAATAATAGCACAAAGAGATGTAATTTGTGCACAACAGAAAAGTGGATGATTCTGTGCAAACCTAGTATGGCAACATTGAACACTAGAGTTGAAATTGTAGACAGTTGCAGGCACAAAAGGAAATTTTTATCAACAAGTATAAAATAGCAACCCTGATAGGACCCCCCATACAGCAATACTCAATAAAGAAAGCCTTACAACCTTAACAGGGCCCCCCCCTTGCACAACACGTGCAACGCAACCCAACTGGACCACAGTTCACAATCCAAAACATATATATACAATTGAGGTCAGTAGCAGGGGATTGGCACGGATCTGAGGAGAGGGAGGACCTCGAAACAAGTTTGTCATCCCGGTTTTAAGATTTACTTTTAATCATTATTATATATATATATATATATATATATATATATATTATATATATATATATATATATATATATATATATATATATAATTAATAACTGTGTGTCAGATTACACAAAACTGTTGACTGGCATGAACATTCTCATGATTTGGCAATAGTTGTTTCAGTTCACTGTTATAGGAAAGGGCACCACTCACTCTCCTCTACCATAATATGGTTGCTCAGTTTGGGATCCTTACCATCTAAAGGACATTGATAACCTCGAAAAGATTCAGAAGAGAGCAGCACGGTTCGTAACAGGGAACCACATCAGAGAAAAGGGAATACTAGGAAGAACATGAGGAAATTAGAATGGAAACCCTTAGAAGAGAGAAGAGCTTTTTTTAAACTTAACATCTTCTTCAAAGGCAGAGCTAAACTAATTGATATTCCAATGGAACAACTAGTATTGAATAAAAGTAGCACCAGGAGTGACGGTCAATGTTATACCATACCTGCATCAAATATTGACAGCCACTTACATTCATTTTATCCTAGTTCTGTACGGCTGTGGAACTCACTGCCGGGGTGCCATCAAGATTGCCACAAATGCAGTCTCATTTAAAAAACAAATTGATACGACAGTTTTGAGATCTGCATATTGACGATTTTCTATTTTAACTTCCCCAGATATTTTACTGTTACCTGGGCCTGAAGTTGGCCATTGCTTTTAACTTCTTCAATATCGAGTGTAACCCCTTGTTGCCAAATTTGCTCCAGGGACCAACAGTCTGAGTCGCACTATTTTATGTTATTTTATTTTACTTTTTAACATGCGCGCTGGTGACCTACTCGTTTTTGAGTGAACCAGTATTTTAGGAAGAAAAAGAAGATAAGCAAGTCAGATCTGTTTCCCAAGTTCCAGCTAACAAAGAAATCAGTTCTTTCATACATAAACCAGACCTGTTTACCCCAAATTCGTGTACCTGTAATATCTCTGACAGAAACCTGTAATTTGAAAAAAACAACAACATAATCTTCAAAACTGCAATACCTTTGCAACTTTTGAAGATTTGGAAGAGCCGCCCATTTGCTCACAAGACCGCTTTGTCGCCATCTTTGACAAGGTAAAAGATGCAAGGCACGCTGGGAAATGTCTTCTTACTGCTTTTGACCGAAACGATAGCAGACGAAACTTCACGTTTAACAATTTTCTTTCTTTGATTTTTTTCCTGTAATTTGGGGGGAGGGGGGGGGGGGGCATAATTTCGTAAAAATTACGGCAAAATCATAAGGGTAAACGGGTCTGTATAAACAATCTTAATCCTAACTCCAGTGACTCATCAGTCTAATAATTCACAGCATTGTAGCACTCACTCACTGAATCATTTTTTACAAAACAAACCACTTCCAACAGTACCTGAGAAACGCAACTGGTCAAGTCCATACTTGGCACGTTTTATTTGCAGCAGAAAACGAAACACCTGGTTGTACAAGTCCTGGCATTTGCTGTTTACAACCACATCCACTGGCCAGGGCACCTGTGCATAATTAAGAGAGAGAGAGAGAGAGAGAGAGAGAGAGAGAGAGAGAGAGAGAGAGAGAGAGAGAGTAGGACATTTGAAAAAGGTCTTAACACTGCCAACATATATTTGGCACACGTGTGAATGATTGTACCATTCCAAACGTAAGTATGAGAACAACCAGTCAATTTTGGAGGAAAAAACCCCCTGATCAAAGTAGGTTCTGAACAAAAAACACATCACTCCAGAAACAGAACGGAACTACCAAACTCTGGCTTGATTCTCTTCATGTCTGCTGAAAAATCATAAGCTGATGCAACTGCTCGTAACTGTTCAAGTCAGGATTCACATACATCACACCAGGGGATCATACACATCACACCAGAGGATAACAGAGTTCACACTGGGGGATAACATACATCACACCAGGGGATCATACACATTACACCAGAGGATCACAGACTTCACACTGGGGGATAACATACATCACACCAGGGATCACAGACTTCACACTGGGGGATAACATACATCACACCAGGGGATCACAGACTTCACACTGGGGATAACATACATCACACCAGGGGATCACAGACTTCACACTGGGGGATAACATACATCACACCAGGGATAACATACATCACACCAGGGATCATACACACCACAACCAGAGGATAACATACATCACACCAGGGGATAACATACATCACACCAGGGGATAACATACATCACACCAGGGGATAACATACAATCACACCAGGGGATAAAATACATCACACCAGGGGATAACATACATCACACCAGGGGATCATACACATCACACCAGGGGATCACAGACTTCACACTGGGGATAACATACATCACACCAGGGGATAACATACATCACACCAGGGGATCATACACATCACACCAGGGGATCACAGACTTCACACTGGGGATAACATACATCACATCAAGGATCACAGACTTCACACTGGGGGATAACTTACATCACACCAGAGGATCACAGACTTCACACTGGGAAATAACATACATCACACCAGGGGATCATACACATCACACCAGAGATCACAGACTTCACACGGGGATAACATACATCACACCAGAGGATCACAGACTTCACACTGGGGGATACACACATCACACCAGAGGATCACAGACTTCACACTGGAGATAACATACATCACACCAGGGGATAACATACATCACACCAGAGGATCACAGATTTCACACTGGGGATAACATACATCACACCAGAGGATCACAGACTTCACACTGGGGGATAACATACATCACACCAGGGATAACATACATCACACCAGAGGATCACAGACTTCACACTGGGGGATAACATACAACACACCAGGGGATAAACACACATCACCACAGGGGATAACATACATCACACCAGAGGATCACAGACTTCACACTGGGGATAACATACATCACACCAAGGATCACAGACTTCACACTGGGGGATAACATACATCACACCAGGGGATAACATACATCACACCAGGGGATAACATACATCACACCAGAGGATCACAGACTTCACACTGGGGGATAACATGCATCACACCAGAGGATCATACACATCACACCAGGGATCACAGACTTCACACTGGGGGATAACATACATCACACCAGAGGATTACAGACTTCACACTGGGGGATAACATGCATCACACCAGGGATCATACACATCACCCAGAGGACACAGAGTTCACACTGGGGGATAACGTACATCACACCAGGGGATCACAGACTCACAACTGGGGGATAACAACTACATCACACCAGGGATCAATACACATCACACCAAAGGATCACAGACTTCACACGGGATAACATACATCACACCAGAGGATCACAGACTTCACACTGGGGATCCTTTACCGCAAAATTCAGACGAATGCAATCGTGGAGCTGACGGCGCTACGCTCCCGAGTCTTGGCAGCGTTTCCATGGTGATGGATAACCTGAGGACAGAGACAGCTATCAGGGGGCAGATATGAAAATCTACATCATGCACAAGATGAGGCGAGACAAAGCATGCTCATCTTTCCATCTGCAAGTGATTCCAAAAAGCCTCTCTCCCAGGAGGTTAAATCACAGACCTCCCGGTTTTCTGACATGGAGAGCATTGCGTCAGCTTGGCACCTACAGCTCTTTGGGAACTGCTGGAGTTGACCGTGTGACAGAGTGAGCCTGGGTGTAGATAAACTTGAGAGATTGCAGAAAGCAACTAGCATGGTAAAGGGAAAAGAATAACAATGGTACAGACATCATTTCTATACTTTTACATAAACTGAAAAGGGGTGGGGGAGGGGGAAGGAGGAAGGGTGGGTTATGGAAGATAACAACCAAACGAAAGAGGGAAAAAAAGAAAAAAAAAAGAAAATGACACATTATTTTCATTAAAGGGCCTGTAATCAAACGTTTACAGCGTTTATCTGTGAAAGCTGACTGTCATGAAACGCAATCATTCATTGGGTGGATTTTTACCCGTTAAAAATCTCTGTCCACCCAGCACTACATGGGTTCCTGATTCCGTTCAGGGTGGGTTGAAGCTGTGGAAGGAGAAGGATGGGCTCCCTCTTCTTTAATGCTATGCCCTAGACTTTGCTTTGCAGATTTTCAAATTTCCCAGTCCACTTGATAAAAAGAAGTATACAACAGAGCTGTGTGCATACGCTCACGCATGATCAAAACAGATACATGTAGATTATATATTGCATACCATTCATCACAGAAAAATTCTAGGTCACTGATACTTCTTTCTCTATTCACGGTGTGTGAAAGTGTTAAATTTATTAGCTCTTTTAACATACATGGGTAATGCTGTCTAGTAAGGTGTAGTTCTGTTGCTCAATATTTTTTTTTTTACAAATATTAATCCTTAAATAAAAAACAAACACTTTGCTGGTGGCTTTCCTTGTTATGTCAGATTTGCTCTGGGCCCAACTGTCTACGCCGTTTAGTATTCTAAATGCTAGGACACCACATAATGTGGCTTCAACACTGTAATTACATAGCATGAACCTTTTATTTGGTGTAGTTCTTTTTGTTTGTTTGTTTGCTAAGCTTTCAGCCCATTTTCTGCTTGCTATATAGTTGACAACCTCCCAACTACATGGGGGCACAGGTTTGACCAAGAAACAACAGCCTTGGACTATACACCGAGAAATAAACAATGAAAACGAGGATGGCAGACAACTGACCGGCTGACATGCTGAGCATAATGGGATTGTAGAGCTTCCTGTAAGGCCAGAGTGAGGCTGGAGGGTTCTCGCCACATCTCCTGATGTCGCATCTGTTCCACAGGCATTTGAAGAAAGAAAAAAAAATTTGCATTGTGGGCTATGGACAAAGCAATGAAGAGAGAGTACTGAAAGTTAACTTTATCACTCAGACTTGAAGAAGAAAAAGGGAAAGAAACAGGATGGAAAATTTTCTTCTTTTTTTCTCTTTTTAAAAAAATTTTTTTGATCTCAGTTCTGTGTAAATATCACAACAATACAGAAAAAAAATGGAAGCAAGAGAATCAGAAGTGCATCTTATGTGAACAGAAAAAGAAATGTACTTGGCGACATATTTTCCACACTGACAAATTACAAGATATGCAGGAACTGAGACAAGATCAATAAAGCACCAATGTTCAAATATAGAAAGTCACCAAAATACAATGAAACATTAAAAAAAAAAACATACATATAAGCTATTCTGTTTAACTACTTTCACACTTCCTGTTATGACCATACAAAAAATGTAGCAAATGGTGTTTCTTGAAATATGAGATTTTAAATATATCACAATTAACTGAAAGTATAATTTTGTATCACTGTCTGCACTAGAAAACACACTTTGTATCAGCCTAGCATTTTGTGTGTTTGTCTATGATATGCACAGCATAGTGGACATGTTTGTATTCTGATTTTTTTTGGTTAAATGATTATGGACAAAGCAGGAAGGGGAAAAAAAGACATCAAATATATGAACTGATGTTTTCCACAGAAAAACAATCTCTATTTCACTATGTGTATGTCTGAAGTTATTGAGCTTGACCTGCAACATTCTGCATCTGAAAACACACACACACACACACACACACACATGCATACTAACCAGCAGGCACATGAATGTACACACACACTCACGCAAGCTAATCAACAGGCAGATAAGTGTGCACACACACACACACACTTATAAAAACCAGACGAAGCACATATGTCCATGCATACACACCCACACATACGCTAATGTACACAACACGCATACATATGCACACACAAACACACACATACAGACACACACATATACATACGCACGCACACACACACACACTTAGAGAAACACACACTCACACACACACACTCTCTCAGAGGTTGTTTTCAAAGCGTTATCACAGAACACATCACCTTACTTTGTCAAAGATCTGGGTGTAGAAGTCAAACATGGCGTCTCCCGCCGACATCAGTAGAAATGCTGCACACAAGTGTACTCCCTCGTGAAACCCTTCTCTTCAGAAAGTCAAAGAATACAAGGGAGACAACAGAAAAGGACAAAGCATGAGACAAAGAGAACAGCACAGAGGACAAACAATAAAAAGGGAGACAACATAGCAAGAGCGACAAAGAAAGGAACAGTGAAAACAGCCGGAAGAACAGAGTACACAGAAGACAACAAGGCAGGAAAGACCGAGTAAAAATCAGAGAGAACAGCAGGAAGGACAGAGAATAAAAGGGAGACAACAAGGCAGGAAAGACCAAGTACGAAACAGAGAAAACAGAAGGAAGGACAAAGAATAAAAGGGAGACAACAGAGCAGGAAAGACAAAGAAAGAAACAGAGAAAACAACAGAAAGGACAACGTGTCAATGGCAGACAACTCAGTAAATAAAGACTGAAAGGGAGATAATTGCGCAATTACGACCGACTGAAAGGAAGACAATGCAGCCAGTCAAAACACACAGAAAATAAGACAGTGCATTGAAGAGTGAGCGAAAAGGTGATAGCAGAGCGTCAAAGACAAACAATGAAAGGGACACAACAGATGGAACAACTACCTCTTCCTATGCGTTTGCTGACAGCATGGACATTCTAATCTAAGCAGACCACACTTACTTTTCAGACTTTCTTTTACTGTGGTGGAGCAAGTAGAAATTGGGGGGGGGGGGGGGGGGGGGGGGGGGGTTATATTTTCACATCTACTTGTCCCATGGACAACTAAAAATTAGGTGTGGAAAGTTCTAGCCCTCTAATGTATACAAACAAATAAGTAAAAACAACAACAAAACAACAAAAAGATCAAATGGGCAGGCACACAACACAGCTTGGGCAGCAAGTGATCACTGGACAATGGATCCAGTTTGGACTACCTACAACAAAACAACAAAAAGATCAAATGGGCAGGCACACAACACAGCTTGGGCAGCAAGTGATCACTGGACAATGGATCCAGTTTGGACTACCTACAACAAAACAACAAAAAGATCAAATGGGCAGGCACACAACACAGCTTGGGCAGCAAGTGATCACTGGACAATGGATCCAGTTTTGACTACCTACAACAAAACAACAAAAAGATCAAATGGGTAGGCACACAACACAGCTTGGGCAGCAAGTGATCACTGGACAATGGATCCAGTTTTGACTACCTACAACAAAACAACAACACAGATGACATATGTTGCCACCATTAACTACAGTAAAAGTTTTCACAACAAAGACAGGAGAATGATCCACAGAGGCAGCAAACACAGCAGATGACTAAAGAAAGACGAAAATAAACGCTGGAAGAATGAAAGCAAGAGGGAGAAAAAGAGGAAGTTACAGGCACAAAACTTCCAGACAGGAGGGAACGATTTGTACTGAAAAAGCCCTCGACATCCCCAGTGGGGTATTTTTCATTGCTAAAAATAATTCAGAATCAAGAGATCAACAATGAGAAAACTACTGTTTCATGGTTAATCTTAAGAAGTGATTTTTAAAATAACTCTGCCGGTTAACATGCACAAACAAAGGACAAGACAAAACACGACTGATTCGACCTCTTGGTCTTCTTCAGGTAAGAAAGACAACATTCAAGACAAAACACGACTGATTCGACCTCTTAGGTCTTCTTCAGGTAAGAAAGACAACATTCAAGACAAAACACGACTGATTCGACCTCTTAGGTCTTCTTCAGGTAAGAAAGACAACATTCAAGACAAAACACGACTGATTCGACCTCTTAGGTCTTCTTCAGGTAAGAAAGACAACATTCAAGACAATGAAAACAAAGAATGAGCGACTGCTTATCTTCTCAAGTTTGCCACAAGATAGGGGTTGAATCATATCTCAGCTAATGCCTGAACACCAAACAGAACAGTGGGATCGCAGTTTCTTAATTCCTCAACTCAAGTGTGGTGGGGTGAGTGAAAAAATAACAGACGCCACAATTTCCAAGTATCACCTGTTCCAGCTGCCTGCCTACCAGGACAATGGTATGTGCGTACCTGCATACAGGGCCAGCATTATGTATGCATGAGTGTGTGTGTGTGTGCGCGTGTGTGTGTGTGTGCGCGCGAGCGTGTGTGTGTGTGCGAGCGTGCGTGTGTGTGTGTGTGTGTGTGTGTGTGTGTGTGTGTGTGTGTGTGTGTGTGTGTGTGTGTGTGTGTGTGTGTGGTGTGTGTGTGTGTGTGTACGTGTGTGTGTGTGTGTGTGTGTGTGGGGTGTGTGTGTGTGCGTGTGTGTGTGTGTGCGAGTGTGTGTGTGTGTGTGTGTGTGTGTGCAACGGGAGAAGGCTGGGCAGCTAGCACCCTGCTACAGGGTCAGTGGTGTTCATTGATGCGTGTGTGTGCGAGTGTCTGCGTGTGCGCGGGTGCGTGCATGTGCATGTGTGTGAGTGTGTGTGTGTTTGTGTGTGCCTGCGCGTGTGTGTGTGTTTGTGTGTACATGTGCATGCGTGTGTACCTGCATGGAGTGTAGGTAGTCCATCAGCTTGTACTCTGTCTTGAGGATGTGCAGCAGGCCGGAGCACACATGGTGATAGCGTGACGGACGTGGGGGTACAGGCAGCGGCGGAACAGCAGGTGGATGGGCTGACGTAGGCCTCTTCCACCAGGCCCAACGCCCTGAAACTCACACACAGATAGACGTCCTCGTCGTCTGCCCATCACTGTGAACACAGAGAGCGGAGGAGGGGGCAGACATCATACACACTGACATCATTTTGACACCGAGGTTAACAAAGAGTCCTGTCTAGTCTGGAGGAAGGTGATGAATCAAAAGAAATATATAGGACACCCCCTCCAATATGAAAGTGAAAAGTCCAACTCTTTCATCTACCAGACAAAGAACATCACTATTTCTGGGGCATAGAGAGATATACAGGCCGCGCACAATTAGAAAAGCTTTCCTTCATGACCTCGAATCCTTAAACACAGCAACCATATTGTATTGAAGATGAAGTGGATTTTAAACCAAAAGAAGTGAAACTAGAACTAAAATTGTTCAAAGTTGCATATACCATTGCTTAATCTTCCTCTTTCTTTCATTTGTTTCTACTTCCGCCTCTTTTATTTACAAATATTTGAATATATTTCCGGCTTCCTGATCCACAGAATTCTGTAAATTTCCAGGTGACTGGTATCTGACACAGCATGTTCCTGCTGACAAGCCTACAGAGACAGGTTTGGAAAGAACTGGCAATATGCAGAAACACAAAACACTCCTGATGGGATTTTCAGACAAGGCAAATATTCAGACCACTCAAACTGGTAAGACTTGATGACATAAAACCCTCTCTATACTAAAAGGCACAGCATTAACTAGAACCACTCAAACTGACAAACTCTAGGACACACACCACTATAATCAACACACAAAGCATATACTTACACATCTCAGACAGTCCTCACCGACATAAAACACTACATCAATTAACAAAGCAGACACAAAACCCTTTCAGTCTGGCAGTATTCCATCACATGAAATAATATATTAATCAACAGACAGCAAGACTACTCAAAGAGGCAGCATACACTGACATAAAACACTGTGTTTATTTACAACTGAGAACACTGGTAGTATTAAGAGACATTGAATGCTGCATTACTTCACGACTGAGACTGCTCAAAAAGGCAGTACTCGGTGACATAAAACACTACATTAATTAACAAACCTCTCAAACGGGCAAAAAACAATGTATGAACTCAAAACCAAAGCCACTCTAACAGGCAGTAGTCAGTGACATCAAGCACTATATTCATTTACAGACAACTCAACAAGACAGTACAGTGACACCTAACACTACATTAATTAGCAAATTCAATTTAATTCATGCTGCCTATAATCCATCCCATCATCAAGGGCTGTTTCAGGCCATCACTTCATCAAAGTCAATTCCCCACACCAACATCGCTCAACCTGGTGGCATCCCAAGATATAGAAGAAGAAAAATATTGTATTATTATAATGAATACTTATATAGCGCATATTCTCGGCTAGAGACCAAGCTCTAAGCGCTTTACAATCCACAATCGTTTACACAACGGGCTGCCTACCTGGGTAGTGCCGACTGAGGAGCTGCCAGCCGGCGCTTCATTCAGTCGTTTCCCGTGTCATCCAGTCAGTATCGTTCAATATCGATCACTCATTTTCCTTACTTCCTTCATTCTTTCCATTTCTTACGCAGGGTGCATGCTGTGTGTAACGTGTCATCCATACCAACGGCCAAACTGGCCTGGCCTTCTCTTCCGAAAGTTGGTGATGGGATTTTATGTGTGTGCAAGATGTTATGTGTGCGTTCACACAGGGAACCTCCGTTTACAGTCTCATTCGAAGGACTAAAGAACACTGTGACACCCCTGACACTGGCTTACTTCAGGTCATAGGGGTCCTCCTCCACAGTTTTCTCCGTGAAGACGGAGCTAAAAATAGCCTGGAAGTTGATCTTCAGAAGCCAGTCCTCTGTTCCTGTCACGCGGTTCTCCGTCTGCAGGTGCTGGACGTACAGACGAGTGGTCAGAGTCGTCTCCCTGTGCAGCTCTTTTTCTTGGGAAGGTCGAGTTCCCAGCACTTCCTTCAGGGAGCCCACGAAAAGCTGGTACAGCGACTTGTCAGCGAACGCTGAAAATCGTCAGCAGACAACACAAAATAAACAACAGACAACTGAGATGTGTTTGGTTTACAAAACTGAAAGCATCACAAGCAAACTGAACACGCGCGTGTGCATACACACATATATGCACGCATGTGTGCACGCACACACACACAAACACAAGGCTAGCTGTACACCAAAATCAAAATAACTTATGTATAAGAAACATTTTAGTCAATTTTGTACAATCATGTCACAAACACCAAAATCAAAATAACTTATGTATAAGAAATATTTTAGTCAATTTTGTACAATCATGTCACAAAAATTTTACTACACAGAATTTATCATTCTCTCACACACACACATTCTGTATATAACTTTAAAAATAAAAATAAAAACCCAACACACATAAAAATGCATATTCAAACAATAAATGTCCGATTTTCCAACAACAACAAAAAGAATGTGTACATTTGAAACACTTATCCAATTACCTAAACATTTTAACAATCAACTTTCACATCCTTTTTCTTAGCTGTACACCTTCAACCAGTTGAAGATTCTGACACATCTGCATGGAGACGTAAGTGGCCACACAACATCAAGGGAGTCATCCAATGGTAAAACACTTAACAGGCACACACCTCCAGATAAATGCTGCCTGCTATGCCTATTCACGCGGAAAGTTTCATTGTTTATTTCTACCCCCAATGTCTGTCTTAATCAATGTACCCCCCCCCCCTTCCCCTCCCTGACTGTCCTTTCTTCCACGTCAGTCTCATCTACATAATCTGTCTTGCTTATGTCTGTCTCCCCCCCCCCCCCCCCCTGTTCTGTCCTTCTTCAATATCTGTTTCATCTACATGGCTGAACGACTTATGTCAGTCTGATCTCCATAACCGTCTCACCTACATGTCTGTCTCACCCAACGTCTGTCTCATACCTGTCTCACCTACATGTCTGTCTCACCCAACGTCTGTCTCACCCAACATCTGTCTGTCTCATACCTGTCTCACCTACATGTCTGTCTCACCCAACGTCTGTCTCACCCAACGTCTGTCTCATACCTGTCTCACCTACATGTCTGTATCACCCAACATCTGTCTCACCAACGTCTGTCTCATACCTGTCTCACCTACATGTCTGTCTCACCCAATGTCCGTTTCATACCTGTCTCACCTACATGTCTGTCTCACCCAACGTCTGTCTCATACCTGTCTCACCTACATGTCTGCCTCACCCAACATCTACCTGTCTCACCTACATGTCTGTCTCACCCAACAGCTGTCTCATCCAATGTCTGTCTCATACCTGTCTCACCTGCACGTCTGTCTCACCCAACGTCTCTCTCACACCTGTCTCGCCTACATGTCTGTCTCACCCAACGTCTGTCTCACACCTGTCTCGCCTACATGTCTGTCTCACCCAACGTCTGTCTCACCCAACGTCTGTCTCATACCTGTCTCACCTACATGTCTGCCTCACCCAACATCTACCTGTCTCACCTACATGTCTGTCTCACCCAACAGCTGTCTCATCCAATGTCTGTCTCATACCTGTCTCACCTGCACGTCTGTCTCACCCAACGTCTCTCTCACACCTGTCTCGCCTACATGTCTGTCTCACCCAACGTCTGTCTCACACCTGTCTCGCCTACATGTCTGTCTCACCCAACGTCTGTCTCACCCAACGTCTGTCTCATACCTGTCTCACCTACATGTCTGTCTCACCCAACGTCTGTCTCATACCTGTCTCACCTACATGTCTGCCTCACCCAACGTCTGTCTCACCCAACGTCTGTCTCATACCTGTCTCACCTACATGTCTGTCTCACCCAACGTCTGTCTCACCCAACATCTGTCTCATACCTGTCTCACCTACATGTCTATCTCACCCAATGTCTGTCTCATACCTGTCTCACCTATATGTCTGTCTCACCCAACGTCTGTCTCATACCTGTCTCACCTACATGTCTGTCTCACACCTGTCTCGCCTACACATCTGTCTCACCCAACGTCTGTCTCACACCTGTCTCGCCTACACATCTGTCTCACCCAACGTCTGTCTCACACACTGTCTCACCTACATGTCTGTCTCATACCTGTCTCACCTACATGTCTGTCTCATACCTGTCTCACCTACATGTCTGTCTCACACCTGTCTCGCCTACACATCTGTCTCACCCAACATCTGTCTCATACCTGTCTCACCTACATGTCTGTCTCACCCAACGTCTGTCTCATACCTGTCTCACCTACATGTCTGCCTCACCCAACGTCTGTCTCATACCTGTCTCACCTACATGTCTGTCTCACCCAACGTCTGTCTCATACCTGTCTCACCTACATGTCTGTCTCACCCAACGTCTGTCTCATACCTGTCTCACCTACATGTCTGTCTCACCCAACGTCTGTCTCACCCAACGTCTGTCTCATACCTGTCTCACCTACATGTCTGCCTCACCCAACGTCTGTCTCATACCTGTCTCACCTACATGTCTGTCTCACCCAACGTTTGTCTCACCCAACGTCTGTCTCACACCTGTCTCGCCTACATGTCTGTCTCACCCAACGTCTGTCTCATACCTGCCTCACCCAACATCTGCCTCACCCAACATCTGCCTCACCCAACGTCTGTCTCATACCTGCTGTCACGACCGACCCCTGGAGGTCTGCCCTGACAGGATCGGTCTAGGTGGGAGTGAAGGGAGTGACTGACCTCACACGCCCCGCAAGAGACCACACAATAAAGATTACGATACAACACCCCATTTATTCACACCAACATACACAGTCATAAATAAGCATTCCAACACACACAACATGCACAATCACAATCAAGCATTCCAACACACACAACATGCACAATTATAAATAAACATTTCACCATACGACGTACACAATCACAATCACAGCATTTCAACACATATGACATATACACAATTATAAATAAACATTTCCAGCATCCATCCCTTCCCACACCATGGAGTGCCTCCACACCCCTGCCTCTCCAAAGTCTACTGGGAGCACCCTCGACACACACAAGCAGGCAGTGAAGAGCGCGTCCCGGGGGGGGGGGGGGGGGGGGGGGGGGGGAACGTGGCGTTGTTACTGGAGGTCCTGGACGGGGATCAGGGCCGGCCAGTCAAGCCGGCGGGCTTTTCTACCAGTCCGCGGTCCCGACCAGAGCTAGGAGATAAGATAAGATAAGATAATGTTGCTTATAGCCCAGCCGACCGCAAAGGGCCATATCAGGGCTGTCACCACGTTAAAATCAACTCACCAGTCATATAAAAAAAGAAAAATAAAAAAGAAAAAACCACTTTCAGACATCTCATTAAATGACATCGTCTACAACGCACCAGAAACTTTGTTAAAAATCTTTCTTCCGTAAAATCTTAAATCAGATGAAAAATGTTAATCTCTCAAAAACTCAAGGATCACATCAGGCGGGACATCCCTGAACAGGATCTTCATGGACTCCGCTGTAAAATGTTTGTGTCTCACATCGTGCAAGTCCCAACACTCTAAAAGAACATGTTTCAGTGTGAGTGGCGCATGACATGGAATGCACCACGGAGCGTCTTCACTCTTTAAAAGGTAAGCATGTGTAAAATACGAATGGCCGGTGTGCAGCCGGCACAGAACCGTTTCCTCTTTACGACCTCCCGACGTGGATGGGAGGAAGTCCTTAAGGTTTGGACGGATCTGAAAGAGTTTGTTACTCGTCTGTGTGTTCCAATCCTCCTGCCAGAGGTCTCTCACATAATCGTTAATTTGGGTTTCACATCTGAACAGGGGCGTGGCCTCAACCAGCGTGTGGCACCAACCAGTCCGCGGTCCCAACCAGAGCGTGGCCTCAACCAGCACGTGGCACCAACCAGTCCGCGGTCCCAACCAGAGCGTGGCCCCAACCAGAGCGTGGCACCAACCAGTCCAGACTCCGGGTGAAGCCCCCGGAGGGGGGAAAACGTAGCTGGGAGGAGAGAAGAAAGGGAGGGAAGGAAGGGCACTGGAACCCCGCCGTCAGTACAATCTGACCCATGCTGTTAAATCCTAACAGCCACTCGCATGATGGCGAGGGGAGGTCTACTAAATACACCAACAACACCAGCTCAACACAGACCTGAGCATAACACAGTAAACCAATCAAATCAGGAATGTTCGTTAAAGTCTTTTCACACGAAGCAGGTAAAAGACTGCATTAAATCAACAGGCTATAAAACCAATATGAATTATCTTCACCCTTCTCTCACTCACGTTTAACAATTTCCTTTCTTAGGAAATAAACCAACACAGCGACCATCGCTTTATAACTGCCACCACATTTGCAAATAATAATTCAATGGCATAATTGTCACATTTTATAGCCACATTTCAAATAACACAAATCTCCAACCACGCATCTGAACGACAAATCATGCGTACGCACGCTCGCAACATAAAACTCGTTCTCCTTGCACACACAAACAGACGGTGGCCGAAGGATGTGAGACCGGCAATTGTGACAGGGGCGGACGAGCGAGACCAAGCAAGTACCAACCCTGAATCACCAGGTTCTCTCCCATCCCCACCGACTACCGCATCACCAAATGCATAAAAAGGAGAAAGACTTTAAGATATAATTTTGACTGGCCAGGTTAAAGATTGAATTAACCAGAAAAAGTGGTCTCAAACAATATTTCTTTATAATTTTGAAAACCAAAAACAAATTGCGCAAAAGAGAATTAGCCGGCTAGCATAAAAAAAAAAACACAACAACAAATAACCACGAAACTGATGCTTACCAGCTACCCGTGGGTGACCCGAGTGGTGGGTCAAACGACTCTCTCTGCCCTCTGTCCAGTCGAGAGGACAGCAGCGCAGATGCGGAAAAAGATGAAGTGATGTCTCTCTCCTACAGGCCGACTGTAGGAAGTGAAGGTACCGACTGTACCTTCGACGAAATGGTGAAGAACCAGGACCGGAGCAGGCGCTCCCAGAGACATCTTCCGCTCGAGTGAAGAGAAACCCTGCCTAAACCATGGCGGCCAACATGCCACGCTACGTCACGGTGAGAATACCTCAAGCCTAAGAGGAACCTCGCACGTGCGGCAGGTGAAAAGACAGGTGAGAGGCCGATAGAGACAGCCAGTACAAGAAAAAGATACCAGCCACCCGTGAACCTGCAGGATGAATTGCACGGGCAGTGGAATTAGAGAGAGAGAGAGAGAAAGTAAACCTAACCTGAGCTAAACCACACCAAAGGTGCAACCACACCACAAGCCACATTAAGGGACAGATATACGACAACAACGACGACAACAACCAAATGAACAATTCTACTACCCTAGATGGGCCAATCGTCATAGGCCTCGTAACAAACCCGTGACAAACCCCCCTTCTAAAAGCATCTGTTTCTCTGAGATACAGTGCTCCTTTGAACCTTGACGCATGTGCAAATTCACAACAATGGGACCGAACCCAACCCTCTGTGATCGACAGAGTACGATAAATCCAATACAAACGTTCCACGATAGAATCACACAAGGAAATACATGATACTACATTTATCAAACAACTAAGCGAACCTTCCAACCATGAAAGTAACAATCCGAACCATTGGTGATTCACTACCGTTAACATCACTGAAGTGAAAACTGTCACTACACCTGATACAGAGACCAAAAGGGGATATGACCCTGGTTGAGGGGAAGTGTCCCTCTGACTGATTTTCCAATGTGCTGACTACGGAGCTCGGCTAAGATAGTCAGCATCCGTATTACAGGAACCCTTGATATGACGGAAAGTGAACGCATGACTCTGCAGTTCCACTGCCTAACTCATGAGTCGATGACTGACTGGCCGGATCCGGTCCAGGCACTGGAGGATGATGATCGCTCTCCAGTACAAACTTCCGGCCGTACTTCTTCTTGGGCACGCCAGTGCGCGTCCAAATCTGCCTGAGAGATTCAGCAACAGTAGGGGCGTCGATAGTCCTAAGCGGGACAGCCTCTGGGTATCGACTCGCAGATTCTACCACTACCGAAGTGTAGCGGTGACCGCGATCGGATGGAGGATTAATGGGTCCCACCAGGTCAACCCCAACCTTGCTGAATGCCTCCCCAACCAGTGGCACTGACCCTAGGGGAACACGCTTCAAGCGACCCTTAGGCGTTGTCCGCTGGCAGACATCGCAACTGCGGCAGTACTGCCTAACCTGAGAGTTCATCCCCGGCCAGAAGAAGTCCCTGTCTGACTCGCTCGAGAGTCCGCTTTGAGCCCATATGACCTGCCATGGGTGAATCGTGGGCCTGCCGGAGAACAGATTCTCTCAAGCTTTGGGGGACGACTAGCTGCTTGGCCACACGATCTGCCCGAGTGAAAACCCTAAAGAGGATCCCCTTGTGGAGCTTGAAGCTCACCTTGGCGTGTCGGGCAGACTGAGTAGGACGATCCACCAGTTGTCGTAGGCGTTGGACATCCGAGTCCCTGGCCTGAAGACGAACAATGGAAGCAGGATCGGCACTCGCAAGGACCTCGTCAGAGATCGGCTGAAGAACGGGACGCAACTCCTGTTCCTGCTTCTTAGCTTTGGCGCGTGTGGTAACTCCCACACACGCCTGTACAGGCAGATCCGTAGACACGGACTGACTGCGTCCGTCTGCGAAGGTGATAGTATTCCCTATGATAAGGGAATACAGAGGTCGCTCCACCACGATGGCCCATACTTCGCCACAGAAGTAGGGGGTGGAGATAGAAACGAGTACTGAAGGACGGGTGGAGGTAAAACCAGCTTCCAACCCGCACACATCATAACTAGCGCCCCGCGGGCCTCAGGGGAAACCAAATCCTTATCAACAAAGAGCGTTGATGCTCCCGAATCCCTGATGGTGTCGACCAAGGAGGAACCAACAACAGAGAGAAACACTGGGCACTCTGAATCACCAGAAGCTGGGATGGAACCCACGTTAGCTGAGGCACAAGGACGTTGGAAAGGACTAGCCCCATGACTACCAGCGGCTCTAGGGCAATCTTTCCTGATGTGGCCAGGACGACCACAAAGAAAACAAAACCGGGGTGCTGAAATCCCCGATGAACTGCCTGCCTTGTTCACCTCGCTAGCGGTTGTCGGCGCCTTATTGCCACTAAATCCTGTGGAGGGCTTCCTGTCCGTATCTGGGCGATGCCCATAAGCTCTGCGAGCTTCAGCAAACACCTCAGCGGTATGAATCGCAGCCGCGAAATCCTGAGGTGCTGTCTCGCCTATACGGATCCTCAACTCTGGGGACACGGTGTTGGTAAGCTGTTCGATGAGAATCAGATCCTCCAGCTCCAGCTTAGCCAACTGACGCCAGTACCCTAGCGTTTTGCGCAGCCTATCACCAAACTGCACGAAGGTCTCGTCATTATTCTTTTTCATGGACCTGAACTTCCTCCTGTACGTCTCTGGGGTAAGGTGGAAACGCTTACGCAGAGCCAACTGCATGTCTGCATAAGACGCGCCTTCATTTAGAGTGAGCACACACTCCCTTGCAGCACCAGATAATCCAGAAAAAAGGTGCATAGCCTTTTGTTCCTCAGACAATTGGTATGAACTAGCAACCTTGTCAAAATGCTCTAGGAACATATCAATGTCCTCACTAGGTCTGAACTCTGGAAGCTTTAACTTTGGGCCTCTAACTCTATCACTTGCCTGTCGATCAACCCCCTGATTTACAGATGCGGGAGACCGCGAAAGAAGTTGTTCCATCTCCTCCCTACGCAGAGCCTCCATCCTGTCTAGTTCTTCTCTACGGAGGGCTTCCTGTCTGACAGCCTCTTCCCTATGCCGATCTCCTGTCTGGCAGCCTCCTCTCTGCGCAGAGCAGCCTCTCCCTACGCTGAGTTTCCTCCTCCCTACGCTGAGCAGCCTCCTCTCTGCGCAGAGCTAACTCCTCCCGATGGAGGGCTTCTGTCGGACAGCCTCTTCCCTACACAGAGCTTCCTGCCTAGCAGCCTCTTCACTACGCTGCCGCTCCAGAAACATAAGGACGGAGGCGATGTCCTGGGCGGGATTCACCACTCCCGACACGGGAGGATGACCCGTTTGACCCGTCCCTTGGGTCTCGGCTTTCCCATGAGGAAAGTCTCCCTGGGCGTACTCCTTACGAGGGGAAGCATGGAGAAGAGAGGGTTTCGGTTTCTGCGACTCAACATAAGCCCACAGTTGCTTCGCTATACTCTGACGCTTCCGAGCGGAAGTGCCAGTCGGGGTCTCAACAGGAAGATCCCCAGCGAAGAGGTAGTGAAAGTACTCGCTGGACTATCGGCTACAGCACGGGAATAAGTGGAAGTCACTGTAGTCGAAGTACTGGTACTAATAGTAGGGACTACATTTTGAAGACCCTTCTTCTTTGACGCACGCGTCGCCATACCACCAGCACCGGACGTCGCCATGACAACAATATCCTACGGTTCTCAAATACAGGGGAAAGACAATTCCACTTGAAAAACAGATATTTTAGGGTGTGTGTATATGTGTGTGTGTGTGTGTGTGTGTGTGTGGGGGGGGGGGGACAAGTTCCGGCTGCTCCCACTCTGGCAACACCGCGCTCCACAGCACGAGCAACAGTGCGGTGGGGCTCACCGAAAAAAAAAAAAAAAAAAAAACTATGTCGCCGGCTGCCCCCACTCTGGCAACACCGCGCTCCACAGCACGAGCAACAGTGCGGTGGGGCTGGCCGGAAAAAAAAAAACAAAAACTGGCAGATGGAATCCGGAGAGAGGAAAAAAGGGACACTAACGTCCGATACAACCCCCTGTACTCAATAACCACCCGAAAAAAAAAAAAAAAAAAAGAACTGGCTAACTACAAAACAGGAATGGCAGACTGAGCGGCGACAGAAAGGCAAGACTTACGGCCGTACCTGCGTAAGGCACCTGGCGGAAGGAGGTCTGGACGCGGTCGATTCCCCCTGGTCCCACCTCGACTCCCCAGTCACACCGGATGTTCCTTCAGGCCACCCAGAGACTCCCTTCACACTAGAGTCACCCAGCCAACCACCCACGAACAAACACGACAAACTGACTAAACATATACAAAACAGACAAAACTAAACAGGTACTCCGCGAAACGAGAGAGACAGTCAGAGCCCTTCACATCCCGGACGAGCCCCCACAATTGTCACGACCGACCCCTGGAGGTCTGCCCTGACAGGATCGGTCTAGGTGGGAGTGAAGGGAGTGACTGACCTCACACGCCCCGCAAGAGACCACACAATAAAGATTACGATACAACACCCCATTTATTCACACCAACATACACAGTCATAAATAAGCATTCCAACACACACAACATGCACAATCACAATCAAGCATTCCAACACACACAACATGCACAATTATAAATAAACATTTCACCATTACGACGTACACAATCACAATCACAGCATTTCAACACATATGACATATACACAATTATAAATAAACATTTCCAGCATCCATCCCTTCCCACACCATGGAGTGCCTCCACACCCCTGCCTCTCCAAAGTCTACTGGGAGCACCCTGTCGCACTAGGTGCTCCGAACCGGTCGGCTCTTGAAGAGAGTCGTTCAAGGCCGACACCCTCGACACACACAAGCAGGCAGTGAAGAGCGCGTCCCGGGGGGGGGGGGGGAACGTGGCGTTGTTACTGGAGGTCCTGGACGGGGATCAGGGCCGGCCAGTCAAGCCGGCGGGCTTTTCTACCAGTCCGCGGTCCCGACCAGAGCGTGGCCTCAAACCAGCGCGTGGCACCAACCAGTCCGCGGTCCCAACCAGAGCGTGGCCTCAACCAGCACGTGGCACCAACCAGTCCGCGGTCCCAACCAGCTCGTGGCCCCAACCAGAGCGTGGTACCAACCAGTCCAGACTCCGGGTGAAGCCCCCCGGGAGGGGGGGAAAACGTAGCTGGGAGGAGAGAAGAAAGGGAGGGAAGGAAGGGCACTGGAAACCCCGCCGTCAGTACAATCTGACCCATGCTGTTAAATCCTAACAGCCACTCGCATGATGGCGAGGGGAGGTCTACTAAATACACCAACAACACCAGCTCAACACAGACCTGAGCATAACACAGTAAACCAATCAAATCAGGAATGTTCGTTAAAGTCTTTTCACACGAAGCAGGTAAAAGACTGCATTAAATCAACAGGCTATAAAACCAATATGAATTATCTTCACCCTTCTCTCACTCACGTTTAACAATTTCCTTTCTTAGGAAATAAACCAACACAGCGACCATCGCTTTATAACTGCCACCACATTTGCAAATAATAATTCAATGGCATAATTGTCACATTTTATAGCCACATTTCAAAATAACACAAATCTCCAACCACGCATCCGAACGACAAATCATGCGTACGCACGCTCGCAACATAAAACTCGTTCTCCTTGCACACACAAACAGACGGTGGCCGAAGGATGTGAGACCGGCAATTGTGACAGGGCGCGGACGAGCGAGACCAAGCAAGTACCAACCCTGAATCACCAGGTTCTCTCCCATCCCCACCGACTACCGCATCACCAAATGCATAAAAAGGAGAAAGACTTTAAGATATAATTTTGACTGGCCAGGTTAAAGATTGAATTAACCAGAAAAAGTGGTCTCAAACAATATTTCTTTTATAATTTTGAAAACCAAAAACAAATTGCGCAAAAGAGAAGAATTAGCCGGCTAGCATAAAAAAAAACCACAACAACAAATAAACCACGAAACTGATGCTTACCAGCTACCCGTGGGTGACCCGAGTGGTGGGTCAAACGACTCTCTCTGCCCTCTGTCCAGTCGAGAGGACAGCAGCGCAGATGCGGAAAAAGATGAAGTGATGTCTCTCTCCTACAGGCCGACTGTAGGAAGTGAAGGTACCGACTGTACCTTCGACGAAATGGTGAAGAACCAGGACCGGAGCAGGCGCTCCCAGAGACATCTTCCGCTCGAGTGAAGAGAAACCCTGCCTAAACCATGGCGGCCAACATGCCACGCTACGTCACGGTGAGAATACCTCAAGCCTAAGAGGAACCTCGCACGTGCGGCAGGTGAAAAGACAGGTGAGAGGCCGATAGAGACAGCCAGTACAAGAAAAAGATACCAGCCACCCGTGAACCTGCAGGATGAATTGCACGGGCAGTGGAATTAGAGAGAGAGAGAGAGAAAGTAAACCTAACCTGAGCTAAACCACACCAAAGGTGCAACCACACCACAAGCCACATTAAGGGACAGATATACGACAACAACGACGACAACAACCAAATGAACAATTCTACTACCCTAGATGGGCCAATCGTCATAGGCCTCGTAACAAACCCGTGACACCTGCCTCACCCAACGTCTGTCTCATACCTGCCTCACCTAACATCTGCCTCACCCAACGTCTGTCTCATACCTGCCTCACCCAACGTCTGTCTCATACCTGTCTCACCTGCATGTCTGTCTCACCCAACGTCTGTCTCACACCTGTCTCGCCTACACGTCTGTCTCACCCAACATCAGTCTCATACCTGTCTCGACTACATGCTTGCTTCAACTCATTTCTACCTCAGCCCATGTCTGTCTTACATGTCTGTCTCACCTCTACGTCTCTTTCAGAGCTACCAAGGTCTGAAAAAGCACAAAGTGGATTATTTCAACGTTTCAAGTGTAGCACTCCAAATTTATGAGTAACACTCGTGTGCAGTGTGGCAAGTCAGACTCCATAGCGCTATCAGTCGCATACCACTTTGAACAAACATGACAGAGGACTAATGGAATCTCGCTAGTCACTGTGTGGTTTTGATTTGACCTACAAAAAAATAAAAAATAAAAAATGGGTGACAACGTAACCAATAAGGAAGGGAAAAAAAAATGTGATTGTCTTTAGTGAATGTTCCTAATTTTTTCATCCTCTCCTGTCCAAACTGATCTTTTGTTTTTTAACAAAATAAGTTCTTCCCTGTCTTGGTTCCCTTTAAGCTGCACCCAGTCCATGAAGCATGTTTTTCTTGGAGTTTCAAAATTGGTGTTTTTTAATGTAGCATTTCACCACCACGTGTAGCAGTATATCCTTTCCAATGAAACTGTAGCATGCTAAGGCAAAAGTGATGAATTTGACAGCTCTGCTCTTTCTCCTCCATGCTTGTCACCTCTACTCTTTCAGCCCCATACATCAGCTCTGCTCTTTCAGCCCCATACATCAGCTCTACTCTTTCACCCCCATACATCAGCTCTACTCTTTCACCCCATACATCAGCTCTGCTCTTTCACCTCCATGCTTGTCACCTCTACTCTTTCACACCCCATACATCAGCTCTACTCTTTCACCCCCATACATCAGCTCTACTCTTTCAGCCCCATACATCAGCTCTGCTCTTTCAACCCCATACATCAGCTCTACTCTTTCACCCCCATGCATCAGCTCTACTCTTTCACCCCCACACATCAGCTCTACTCTTTCACCTCCATGCCTGTCACCTCTACTCTTTCACCCCCATACATCAGCTCTACACTTTCACCCCCCCCCCCCCCCCACACCCCATACATCATCTCTACTCTTTCACCACCACCACCACCACCCCCCACCCCTACATCAGCTCTACTCTTTCACCCCCATACATCAGCTCTACTCTTTCACCCCCATGCCTATCAGCTCTACTCTTTCACCCCCGTACATCAGCTCTACTCTTTCACCCCATATATCAGCTCTACTCTTTCACCCCCATATATCAGCTCTACTCTTTCCCCCCGTACATCAGCTCTACTCTTTCACTCCCATATATCAGCTCTGCTCTTTCACCCCTACATCAGCTCTACTCTTTCACCCCCATAAACGGCTCTGCTCTTTCACCCCCATACATCAGCTTACTCTTTCACCCCCATACATCAGCTCTGCTCTTTCACCCCCATACATCAGCTCTGCTCTTTCACCCCCATATATCAGATCTACTCTTTCACACACACACACACACACACACACACCCATACATCAGCTCTACTCTTTCACCCCAATACATCAGCACTACTCTTTCACCCCCATACATCAGCTCTGCTCTTTCACCCCCATACATCAGCTCTGCTCTTTCACCCCCATATATCGGCTCTACTCTTTCACCCCCATACATCAGATCTACTCTTTCACCCCCATATATCGGCTCTGCTCTTTCACCCCCATATATCAGATCTCCTCTTTCACCCCCATATGTCAGCTCTGCTCTTTCACCCCCATACATCAGCTCTACTCTTTCACCCCCATATATCGGCTCTGCTCTTTCACCCCCATACATCAGCTCTACTCTTTCACCCCCATACATCAGCTCTGCTCTTTCACCCCCATACATCAGCTCTGCTCTTTCACCCCGATATATCAGATCTACTCTTTCACCCCCATATATCAGATCTACTCTTTCACCCCCATATATCAGATCTCCTCTTTCACCCCCATATATCAGATCTATTCTTTCACCCCCATATATCAGCTCTGCTCTTTCACCCCCATATATCAGCTCTGCTCTTTCACCTCCATATATCAGATCTACTCTTTCACCCCCATACATCAGGTCTACTCTTTCACCCCCATATATCAGCTCTGCTCTTTCACCCCCATACATCAGCTCTGCTCTTTCACCCCCATACATCAGGTCTACTCTTTCACCCCCATGCCCATCAGGTCTATTCTTTCACCCCTATGTATCAGCTCTGCTCTTTCACCCCCATATATCAGCTCTGCTCTTTCACCCCCATACATCAGCTCTGCTCTTTCACCCCCATACATCAGGTCTACTCTTTCACCCCCATGCCATCAGGTCTATTCTTTCACCCTATGTATCAGCTCTGCTCTTTCACCCCCATGCCTATCAGCTCTACTCTTTCACACCCATGCCTATCTTGTCTGACCTATCCGTCTGTCTTACCTACCAGTGTGTCTGACCTAGTCTGTCTGACCTCTCTGACCTACAGTCTGTCTGACCTAACAGTCTCTCTGACCTACAGTCTGTCTGACCTACCAGTCTGTCTGACCTACCAGTCTGTCTGACCTACAGTCTGTCTGACCTACCAGTCTGTCTGACCTCTCTGACCTACAGTCTGTCTGACCTACCAGTCTGTCTGACTTCTCTGACCTACAGTCTGTCTGACCTACAGTCTGTCTGACCTACCAGTCTGTCTGACCTACAGTCTGTCTGACCTACCAGTCTGTCTGACCTAGTCTGTCTGACCTACCAGTCTGTCTGACCTACCAGTCTGTCTGACCTGCAGTCTGACCTACCAGTCTGCTCACCTACCAGTCTGTCTCAACTACATGACTCTCCACCAATCTGTCTCCACCCCTATGTCTATCTCCCCTCCCCCCAAGCCATCTCAATCATCTGTTTGTCTCCCCCCTCCATCCCCCATTTTCGCTCTCACCCCCCTGTCCAACAGACTGCAGAACTTCAGGCAGACGTCCCAGGGCTTGCAGCAGCTCCATCGACTTCCCCGTCAGCACCACCTCCCGCATCACGGCCCGCAGGAACCGCGGCGCCGCGTCCACCGCCTCCTGGAACACCCTGCCCTCCTCCTCCCCCTCCGCACACCGGCCCGCCGAGGACAGGGGGGTGGAGGAGGTGTCGTGGGCGGGTGGGTTGTTTCCCTTGGCAGCGTTGTTCAGGGTGAAGGCCCGCTCCCAGAACGTTTCGTCCAAGCACTGGATGTTCGGGTTCCTGCCCAGCGGACAGAGAGAGGTTTTGGGTTAAAGCCAGCCGGTGGTTCATGGGGACTGTTGTTAGACTGACGTGGCGGCAGCCCTCCTGAGGGACAAGCGCTTGTGCTGTGTGTGTGTGGCTAAGCCATGATGGTTGTCAGTATGGGGGCTTAGTAGGTGGTGTCTAGCATACAATTATGCTGATCAGAACAGGTTCTACTGAACAGATCTTTACAGAAGCTCCTGTAAGCAGTTCTCGTGCTATCAATATCTATTTCATTTTCTTATTTCACTGGCCACACACACACACACACGAGTAAGCATGTGTGTGTGTGTGTGTGTGTGTGTGTGTGTGTGTGTGTGTGTGTGTGTGTGTGTGTGTGAATGTGAATGTGTGTGTGTATGTGTGTGTGTGTGTGTGTGTGTGTGTGTGTGTGTGTGTGTGTGTGTGTGTGTGTGTGTGTGGAAGCACTTACATGCTTGTGTGGATAGGTATTACTGTCAGTCTTTTGCAGCATATGCATTAACAAACATACCATTCTTTTTTTTTAACTGGCAAGCTTTTCCTTTCCCTGTGTGTAACTATGTTTTGCTTGCGTATTTGTAAGCGCTCTGAGCTCCTCAAAGATAGAGCGCTTGAAACATTCCAATTCTTTTTAACATCAACACCACTGAAGCCACTCAACAGTAGTGCGGACTGCCCTATGACCCGTTCCTGAGGACTGCTGTTTGCAGGCAGAGACTTAACGACACTAGGGTGTGGCTGTGCGCTGGAGAGCCAGAATGAGTGGCAGGCATGGCAAACCTGGACAGACTGCACCGCGTCTACCCTGTGCCTATGAGTGAAGGGGCAGAGGATGTGGAGATCCCTGACCGTCCAGGCATCCGTCAGGACAGCGAGATAGGATAAGATATGTTGCTTATAGCCCAGCCGACCGCAGAGGGCCACATCAGGGCTGTCACCACGTTAAAATCAACTCACCAGTCATTTAAAAAAATAAAAAAAAAAACTTTCACACAACTCGTTAAATGACATGTCTACAAAGAACAGAAACTTTGTTAAAAATCCTTCTTCCGTAAATCTCAAATCAGATGAAAAATGTTAATTTCTCTCAAAAACCCAAGGATCACGTCAGGCGGGGACATCCCTGAACAGGATCTTCATGGACTCCGCTGTAAATGTTTGTGTCTCACATCGTGCAAGTCCCAACACTCTAAAAGAACTGTTTCATTGTGAGTGGTGCATGACATGGAATGCACCACGGAGCTTCTTCACTCTTTAAAAGGTAAGAATGGGTAAAATACGAATGGCCGGTGTGCAGCCGGCACAGAACCGTTTCCTCTTTACGACCACCCGACGTAGATGGGAGGAAGTCTTTAAGGTTTGGATGGATCTGAAAGAGTTTGTTATTCGTCTGTGTGTTCCAATCCTCCTGCCAGAGGTCTCTCCACATAATCGTTAATTTTGGGTTTCACATCTGAGCAGGGGATATAAGTGTTGGACAGTTTCTCTCTTGTGGCGTTCTTGGCTAAACGATCAACCATTTCGTTCCGCAGATGCCAACATGGCCAGGAACCCAAGCAGAGTAATGTTGTAACCGTCCGCCTTCAACTTGCTAAAAAGTTCAAAAAAAAGTAAAGTTCTGGATGCTGAAGGTTGCGGCCAGCTATGGCCTCCAAAGCTGACAGCGAATCCGACAGAACCAGAAAGTCCCTCCTCGAAGAATGGGAGATTATCTTCAAGCCAGTACTAAGCAGTAAGTTCAGCAGAATAGACAGAAGCATCTGAATGTATATGTTCCAACAATATCTAGAAGGAGCCCCAGGGCAGTAGGCTGCACAGGCCACTCCATCCTCGGACTTGGAACTGTCAGTGAAAACTTTTTGATAGGATGGGAATTTGGAACAGAGCTCGGCATACAAAGCCTTGTACGCCAGAGAGCTGGTAGACTCTTACGGAAAGCTGCGAGATCAAAACGAATCTCTGGTGTGAAAAGGTCCATGGAGGTTGATCCGGAAACTTGGAAAAATCGGAAACTACTCCCAGGTCTATACCTGCATTCCGCACGTGAGGCTGCATACGAAGCCCAAACGGCGGAATACATTTCGGGTTTGTTTCAAACTTACTTTGGAACGGAGGGTCAAAAACACAGTCATAGGCAGGATTCTGCGGTTCTGAGAACAGTCGGATGGTATAATTCAAAGCAGTTTCAGCCTGCGGTTGGACAGTGAAGGTTCACCTGCCTCTGCGTACAGGCTGTACACAGGGTGGTGCGGAACGCTCCAAGACAGAGACGAAGCCCTTGATGGTGGATAGGGTCCAAGAGTTTGAGGTAAGATGATCTTGCGGAGCCGTACACAGCACAACCGTAGTCCAGTTTGGAACGGACCAGGGCTCTGTAGAGGTGCAACAAAGTTTTCTTATCAGCGCCCCAGTCGGTGTGTGCTACGACCCGCAGAATATTCAGTGCCTTTTGGCAAGCAGTTTGAGGTTTTTAATATGGCTGAGAAAGTTAAGTTTTTGGTCAAAAATGACTCCCAGAAATTTGGCCTCTTTAACAGCTGGAATGGGAGATTTCCCTACTTGAAGTTCCGGATCTGGAAAAAACTGACGGAAATTATGGAAGTGAATACACTGGGTTTTGTAGCAGATAAGGTGAAACCGTTTTCATCCGCCCACCGATGGATTTTATCTACGCAAAGCTGGAGCCTGCGCTGGACACTCGGGTACAGGCTTCCAGTTGCGTAGACAGCAAAATCATCCACAAACAATGAGCAGTCTGAACCCTGCTGAACTGATTGACAATGTTGTTGATCTTAATACTAAAGAGGGCAGGAGATAGTATGCTCCCCTGTGGAACACCCAACTCCTGCTCGTGGACATCAGAGAGAGTGGTGCCAACCCGGACCTGAAACTGTCGTTCTGCCAAAAAATTTTGAATAAAAAGTGGAAGATGACCTCGAAAACCCAGATCGTGGAGATCATGAAGTATCCCCGACTTCCAGGTGGTATCGTAGGCCTTCTCCAAGTCAAAGAAAATTGCCACTGCATGCTGTCTGTTTAAAAAAGCGTTCCTAAGTGTAGATTCCAGACGAATCAAATGGTCAACTGTACTACGATGTTTGCGGAAACCACACTGTTCTTTCGCCAAAGGCCATCGGTTTCGAGTTTCCACATGAGCCTAGCATTGACCATTTTTTCCATCAATTTACAGACACAGCTGGTCAAAGCTATGGGACGGTAGTTAGATGGATTAGAAAGATCTTTTCCAGGTTTGGGGATGGGAATAATGAGGGCTGTCCGCCAAGAGGGTGGAAAGCAACCTGTAGTCCACACGTGGTTGTATACCTGTAACAGGATGGTCAGACCTCCTTGCGGAAGATGTTTCAATAGTTGATAATGTATGTCATCTATACCTGGAGAGGAATCGCTGCAAGAGAGTAAGGCAGATTTCAGCTCGTTTAATGTAAAAGGAAGATTGTAGTCTTCCATGTTGTCGGATGAAAAGTTGCAGGGAGATTTTTCTTTTAGGGCTTTGTGTTTGACAAAGTGACTGATTTATTAGAAGAGGAGGAATTCTTTTCAATGGTTGAAGCAAGCAGATTAGCAACTGCTTTCTTTTCTGTTATTAAAGAATCCGAAAACTTGAGATGGTTCACAGTGGGACAGGTGTTCTTCCCTTTGATTTTCTTAATGATGTTCCACACTTTTTTCTTAGAAGTTTTTGATGTCAGCCTGGAGCAGAAGCTTCTCCAGGACCGACGTTTACTGATTTTAAAAGTGTGTCTTGATTTAGCACGGAGTTTCTGATGGGCTCGAGCGTTGGGACCCGAAGGTCGTTGGTATACCTGACGCTGAGCCCGTTTTCTAACTTTGGAAATTTGTTGGCATTCTGAATCGAACCAGGGTGTTTTGGGCATTTGAAGTTTATCGGAAGACACTGGAATACAGGCTTTAGCACATTTGATCATAGTGTTGGTCAGAGATTCTGCTGGGTCTGGACTCTGAAAAAAATCAGTGTCCTGGAATTCTTTTGAAATAGTGGCTGCAAATAGATCCCAGTTTGCTTTTTTAATTGAGATGTTGAGAGACAGAGACGTGTTCAGTTAATACAGGTTGTAGAAGGACAGGGAAATGGTCACTTCCGTGCAGATCGTCATGGACAGACCACTCATAGTCCAGGACCAGCGAGGGGTCACAAACCGACAAATCTAAACACGAAAGTGAACCTGTGGAAGAGTGGAGGTAAGTTGCAGATCCGTCGTTCAGACAACACAAATCCAAGTCTGAAAGGACATCCTCAATCAGCAGACCTCTGGGTGACGTACGGCACTACCCCAAAGAGGATTGTGACCGTTAAAGTCACCCAACAGCAAAAAAGGTCGAGGAAGTTCTCCTATCAGACTGACAATGTCCTGACGACAAACCGGGACAGAAGGAGGTAGATAAGAGAACAGATGGTCACAGTCTTGTGGGAGTGACTCTCGCAGCTACAGCCTGAAGCGAGGTAGACAGAGCGACAGGACTATACAGCAAAGTTTTGTGTAGGAGAAGGGCAACACCGCCCGACAGTCCCAACATGGATGGTTGTGCAGGTTTGAAAGAATATTAAAGCCAGAAAGAGTAAAGGTCTTCTGGCTTTGAATTTGAGTTTCCTGAAGAGCCACGACGGAGGGTTTTATAGACTGACACAGAAGCTGCAGCTCCTCAACGTTGGAATTTAATCCACGGATATTCCAATGTAATATTGTACTATCCATGGTGCAGAGGGCGAAAAGGAGAGAGATCAGGTCATCTCCTCATCGACATCTGCCGCCAATGGAGTGAATTTATTTTGTAGTTTCACTGGACTGTGTTGGTCTTTGGACCTGCTGGCAGACTTGCCCGCAGGTGACAAAGGCCTGGAGTTTGGAGAAGGTGGAGGTCTGGATTTGGGAGATGGTGGAGGGTTTTTCCTTATCTCCACCATCTCCACACTGGGGGAACTCCCTGCCGCACGGGCACTGGACAGAGGAGTTCGAGGGGAAACTGCTGGTTTTTTAATCTGCCCAGCAGCAGATGTTGTAGACTGCGGGGCAGTCTGAGGGGTGGCGGATTTTTTGCCTCCACCAGGGGCAATCATTTTGGGTTGAGAGGTGGTGGACCGGCTTCCACCAGAGTTGACAGTTCGGACTTGCAGTGTCTTCGAAAACGTAAAGTCATCAGTCTGACAGCAGACTGATCGAGTGGAAACTGTGGGAACTTTCCGTACAGCCGAAGCATAGGAGAGGCTGTCGGCGTCTGACTGCCCACAACCTGCTTGCGGGCTTCAAAAAAGGAAATTTTCTTTTCAGTCTTTAGTCTTTGAATTGCGGATTCCTGAATCCAAAGAGGACAGTTTCTTGAAGAGGAGGGATGGTCGCCACCACAGTTAGCACAATGTGCCGGATCTTGACACGGCCCATCATGGGTTGCCTTGCAGCAAACACCGCATACCTCTTGCCCTGAACAGCGGTCCCTGACATGGCCAAACTTCTGGCACCTGAAGCACCTCAATGGGGACGGCACATAGAGCTGAACATGAACATTAGGTAACCAACCTTGATGGACCGGAGGCAGCACAGGGTTGCAGAAGGTCAGAAAGAGGGTGTTGGTGGCCACTCTCTCTGAACCTTCTTTACCGTCACCCTGCGCACCTCCGTCACACCCTGGGACGCCAGCTCCGTTTTTATTTTCCGCCTCTGAAACACCCGCCAGATCTCTGCATCTAATCACACCTTTGGATGAATTTAATTGCTTATGGGGAGTCACCCTGATCTCCCTATCCACAAGCTTTTTTGCCTTCTGCAGCTGTTCGGATTGCTTCTGTGATCGACATTGAAGAAGAAACGAACCATTCCTCAACCGTTTTATGACCTAGGTTCACCTGCTATACCATGAAAGCCCTTTTGGACAGCAAAAGGGCTCAGAGCTGAAAGGGGTCTTTCCTGCTCTGTCCCTTCCACCACGAGCCAGGAAGCCCAGAAACCTGTCCTCTGTCTTACCTCACTGTCAGAATCACTGTCTGTTTCTAATTCCCCTGAAATAGGGGATACTGCCTTCCTCTTCCTTTTGGGGGGGTAGTTTTTTAATGAAGTCATATTTAGTTTATTGTGATTCATCTCTCCCTTACCCACCCACCTTGGAGTCCAACTAAGGGGCCAGGGCCAAGAAACCAATGTCTTGACCCCTTCCAGGCTTCGGGAGAGATATACGACAAACAGAAACTACCAACCCTATCCCCCTGATCATGCTCAACTCCCGGGGACAGAGAGCTGAGCACTGCAGGGGTTAACTTGGCCAGTAGGGGAACTGTCCGTCTTGACCCAGCCCCAAGAAGGGGAGCCGATTAGTACACCCGGGCCAAAGTGTACTCCCTGTCTAGGAGAGGTCCGAGCCAAAGTGATGTGTTGAGAGCGCTGCCCTCTCAATCACCAGGATCTCATTCCCCCTCCGACACAGGTCGCACCGCACGGCAAACGCGGCGGATTTTAAAGGAGACCACAGAGAGAAAAGGAGTGTGGAAAAGAAGACTTGAAGGGGAGACGAAGATAGAAAAGGGCCAAAAAAGGGGAGGCAGAAAACAAGAAAAGGAGAAAGGCGGGTTACTCTTAGTCAGGATCCTCACCCTTAGCCTATCTGACATGGGAAGCCCTACCAGGGCATCAACTCCTTACCACGTTACGCTTAGGCCAAACAGCATCTGCACCTCTCAGGCCTAGAAGCAGTATGAAAAAAACAGCCTATCTCCAAGTATTGATGCCCCCGCCAGCAGAGCCTAAGGGATCACTGGACCACGCAAACCCTCCGACCACGACAAGGTCGAAACCCCCCCGGAGGGGTCAGGACAGCGAAGAGGGCCAGTACTCTGAACTGTACTGAAAGGTCCAGGTGATGTAAGGTATGAATACTGTGAACTTTACTGCAGGGTTTGAAATAATGGGAATAACATGCGTCACTGACAGCGGAGAACACAAGGACTCAGGTGAACCATGTGAGACTGTTGAGCACAACTCAGGTGAACCATGTGAGACTGTTGACCACAAGGACTCAGGTGAACCATGTGAGACTGTTGAACACAAGGACTCAGGTGAACCATGTGAGACTGTTGAGCACAAGACTCAGGTGAACCATGTGAGACTGTTGAGCACAAGGACTCAGGTGAACCATGTGAGACTGTTGAACACAAGGACTCAGGTGAACCATGTGAGACTGTTGAGCACAAGGACTCAGGTGAACCATGTGAGACTGTTGAGCACAAGGACTCAGGTGAACCATGTGAGACTGTTGAGCACAGGACTCAGGTGAACCATGTGAGACTGTTGAGCACAAGGACTCAGGTGAACCATGTGAGACTGTTTGAGCACAAGGACTCAGGTGAACCATGTGAGACTGTTGAACACAAGGACTCAGGTGAACACAATGTGACACAGGTGAACACAAGGAATCAGGTGAGCAAAAATCAGCAGCCTGGAATAGTGACTTGACTCGGGTTTGTCGTTGTTGTTGTCGCTGTACTATACTGAAGTCCATATCCATACTATATGATCCTCAAAGGCGATAGGCAAGGACAGAAGCACTACAGAGCACCAGTCCTCACCCACGTAACACAGAAGCCATGAAGAGAACCAGTCCTCACAAACTGAAAGAAACAATACAGAAAAACCAATTCTCACCTCTGTAACATGCATTAATAGGAGACACACGTCCAGAAGAGAACAGTTTCTTCTCTGTAATATAAACTGACAGATACATGCAGTGACAAGAGCCAATCCTCACCTCCTTAGCACACACTGACAGGAGGCAGAACCCGAGAAGAAAACCAATACTTATGTCTGCTGCACAACTGACAACACAAGCTGTGAAGAAATCCATCCCTACCTCTGTAGCACACACTGACAGACACAGTGAAAAGAACCAATCCTAACCTCTGTAACACACACTGACAGACACAGTGAAGAGAACCGATCCTAACCTCTGTAACACACACTGACAGACAGACACAGTGAAGAGAACCAATCCTAACCTCTGTAACACACACTGACAGACAGACACAGTGAAGAGAACCGATCCTAACCTCTGTAACACACACTGACACACAGACACAGTGAAGAGAACCAATCCTGACCTCTATAACACACACTGACAGATACAGTGAAGAGAACTAATCCTAACCTCTGTAACACACACTGACAGACAGACACAGTGAAGAGAACCAATCCTAACCTCTGTAACACACACTGACAGACAGACATACACAGTGAAGAGACCAATCCTAACCTCTGTAACACACACTGACAGACACAGTGAAGAGAACCGATCCTAACCTCTGTAACACACACTGACACACAGACACAGTGAAGAGAACCGATCCTAACCTCTGTAACACACACTGACAGACACAGTGAAGAGAACCAATCCTAACCTCTGCAACACACACTGACAGACACAGTAAAGAGAACCAATCCTACCTCTGTAACACACACTGACAGACACAGTGAAGAGAACCAATCCTAACCTCTGTAACACACACTGACACACAGACAGACACAGTGAAGAGAACCAATCCTAACCTCTGTAACACACACTGACACACAGACAGACACAGTGAAGAGAACCGATCCTAACCTCTGTAACACACACTGACAGACAGACAGACACAGTGAAGAGAACCAATCCTAACCTCTGTAACACACATGACAGACAGACAGACACAGTGAAGAGAACGATCCTAACCTCTGTAACACACACTGACAGACAGACACAGTGAAGAGAACTAATCCTAACCTCTGTAACACACACTGACAGACAGACAGACACAGTGAAGAGAACCAATCCTAATGTCTGTAACACACACTGACAGACAGACAGACACAGTGAAGAGAACCAATCCTAACCTCTGTAACACACACTGACAGACACAGTGAAGAGAACCAATCCTAACCTCTGTAACACACACTGACAGACACAGTGAAGAGAACCAATCCTAACCTCTGTAACACACACTGACAGACACAGTGAAGAGAACCAATCCTAACCTCTGTAACACACACTGACAGACAGACACAGTGAAGAGAACCGATCCTAACCTCTGTAACACACACTGACAGACAGAAGACAGACACAGTGAAGAGAACCGATCCTGACCTCTGTAACACACACTGACAGACAGACACAGTGAAGAGAACCGATCCTAACCTCTGTAACACACACTGACAGACACAGTGAAGAGAACCGATCCTAACCTCTGTAACACACACTGACAGACAGACACAGTGAAGAGAACCAATCCTGACCTCTGTAACACACACTGACAGACAGAAGACAGACACAGTGAAGAGAACCGATCCTGACCTCTGTAACACACACTGACAGACAGAAGACAGACACAGTGAAGAGAACCGATCCTGACCTCTGTAACACACACTGACAGACACAGTGAAGAGAACCGATCCTGACCTCTGTAAACACACTGACAGACACAGTGAAGAGAACCGATCCTAACCTCTGTAACACACACTGACAGACAGAAGACAGACACAGTGAAGAGAAGTAGTCCTCACTTTCATAACACATACTGACACATATATTGAAAACAAGACAAGAAGCGGTGAAGAGAATCAATCCTCATCTCTGTAACACCAACTGACAGACAAAAACTGTGAAGAGAACTAATCCCCAACTCTGTGTCACACACCGACAGAAGACACGCTGTGACGAGAAGTAAACCTCACCTCTGTAACACACACTGACGGACGCTGTGTAAGACACAAACTGACAAAAACCATGAACAGGTACAATGCTCACCTCTGTAACACACACTGACGGAAGCTGTGTAAAACACAAACTAGCAGAAACCTTGAACAGGTACAATCCCCACCTCTGCAGCACACACTGACAGAAACAGTGAACAGGTACAATCCTCACCTCTGCAGCACACACTGACAGAAACAGTGAACAGGTACATTCCTCACCTCTGCAGCACACACTGACAGAAACAATGAACAGGTACAATCCTCACCTCTGCAGCACACACTGACAGAAACAGTGAACAGGTACAATCCTCACCTCTGCAGCACACACTGACAGAAACAATGAACAGGTACAATCCTCACCTCTGCAGCACACACTGACAGAAACAATGAACAGGTACAATCCTCACCTCTGTATCACACACTGGCGAAACTGTGTAAAACACAAACTAGCGAAACAAGGAACAGGTACAATGCTCACCTCTGTAACACACACTGACAGAAACAATGAACAGGTACAATCCTCACCTCTGCAGCACAAACTCGCTCGCTGGGTCAGAGAGGTGACCGGCAGAGATCCACTGGCCAATCATATCCAGGTACGGGCGACTTGTCTCCAGCAACAGCCGAAGAACCACTGACACCTGACAGAAAAAAAAAATTCAGGAGGACAGAAGCAGAATGACAGGTGTGGAATAGAAAGTATCTTTCAAGTATCAAATAATCAGTAATCGTACGCATTTTCAAATAGCTACATATCAGGATTAGGACATAAAACAAGATAAGTACATCATACGCGTCTCGATGCCTGGTTGACAAAATATCCCCAAATGTTACACACGATCTGCAATTACAAGAAACTGTTCGTATGATATATTCTTTTTTGACCGTCAATTACCACACCTTGCTTTTGTGGATACTTTAGTTGCACATAGCATTCCTTTTGTGGAAGATAGTTTGTATGGCCTGTACTTACTACAGCCACATGCTGTTAAAGATGATATGTGTTCTAGTCCAACAGATTCTACAATACAGCTCTCTTCATCCCTCGTCTCCACAACCATTCGCATCATCTTTCTCTTTTCTCTCCCTCTCCACAGTGTAATGGCAGTCCTATCTTGCCTTGAATTTCCATACATACAGTTCATCGATTCTCTTCTCTATTCCTGTTCTTGTTTTTCCTTCCGCTCCTCCCCAACCCCCCTCTTTCGTACAATATCAGAGATCAGTGAAAACACTGAAGATTCTTTCGATCATGTGTATGTGTGGAACAGGGTGAGGTGTGTTTATCTATGTGCAGGCATTTTTTTCACTCGTGTTTTACAGCGTGTTGTATAGTGTGTGTGTGTGTGTGTGTGTGTGTGGTGTGTGTGTGCGTGCGTGCGTGCGTGCGTGTGCGTGCGTGCGTGCGTGCGTGCGTGCGTGCGTGCGTGCGTGCGTGCGTGCGTGCGTGCGTGCGTGCGTGCGAGCGTGAGTGCGAGAGTCTACGTTTGAGCGTGTGTGTTTCTGTGAAAAGTGGTCAAACTTTGATTTCAACAAACACTGGTTCTCAGCCTGTCCGATCAACTGCAGATCAGAAGATAACCAACAGAACTGGAAAACCTATAAATAATTCGCCACCAGCAAGTACAGTAACTTCTCTCATTCTAAGTGTGAAACCAACCTTCACACACCGACACCAAACACACACACACACACACACACACACACACACACACACACACAAAAACTTACCGTGTCTGTCGAGCACTGTCCCAGACTGTCCTGAGTCAGCACCCCATCGTAGAGCGCCGTCAGAAGCCGAGAAACACGCGCACTGTTGCACCGGCTGCTGAGGCGGCCCCCGTCAGCATCCGGGGGCTCCACTTCCTGCAGAATGCCAGCCGTGAAGATCTCCCAGACGACGTCCAGGGTCGGCAGCCATGACGACAGCTTGTGCATCAGGGAGGAGATGGTCAGGCACTCGTGCTCCTCTGGCAACAAAACTCAACCTTGAGAATTGAGATAATGAGGCACCGAGTGATCTGGCAACAAAATATTACCTTGAAAAGAGAGATAATAAAGCATTGACTGATATGCTGTCAAACATTACCTTGAAAAGAGAGATAATAAAGCACTGACTGATCTGCTGTCAAACATTACCTTGAGAAGTGAGATAATAAAGCATTGACTGATTTAACGATAAAAAAATTACCTTGATAAGTGAGATAATGAGGCACTGAGTGATTTGGCAACAAAACATTACCTTGAAAAGAGAGATAATAAAACATTGACTTATCTGCTGTCAAACATTACTTTGAGAAATGAGATAATAAGGCACTGACTGATTTGACGACAAAACATTACTTTAAGAAGTGAGATAATAAAGCATTGACTGATCTGGTGACAAAACATTACCTTGAGAAGTGAGATAATGAGGCATTGACTGATCTGGTAACAAAACATTACCTTGAGAAGTGACATAACGAGGCACTGGCTGGTCTGGTGACAAAACGTTACTTTAACCTTTACCAGCCGAGTCGTCCAAAAGTGGACGACAGGATTTCTCTCCCTTGAGCCGAGTCGTCCAAGTCCGGATGACGGACAGACAGCAGTACATTCTGCCGTGTCGTCCACAATCATACGACGGGAACATAAAAAATTCCTACACTTTCCATGAAATGATCTAAGGGAAATAAGCTCTGTAACTAGTCTTGGGGATGTTGGAACAAGTTGTCGACCATACTTTCAGTGGCCTATTGTGAACTTGGCTGACCCCAGGAGCTTTGAAACAAAGAAACTGGCGGCACCGCCACACGGCACGTATTTCCTGTGCCAGAAAAATGTCGGTCAGGCGAAGGGGTGGTAGCGATTTCTCGCTCAATGAAGCGCTTGAAATCGTATTACAAAGTGGATCTGGTGATGAGGGGAGTGATAGAGAGATAGAAAACTTTGAAAGAGAATAGGAAAGTGAATTGTTTGAAGATGCAGCCATCCCTTCATCTTCCAATTTGGTGTTGTAAAAGAACGGAATAGAATGCAAACAAAACATTTTTTCTACTTTTCAGACATGTTTTTCAACGCACAGTCGTTTGTACACATTGAAAGTAAATGATTTGAAATTACTATGTTCGATTAGTTGAGTGTTTTTTTCTTTCCTGTGACACCTAACACAAGACCGTCAGTTATTGTCTAGCTACCGTAAAAATAAATTAAAAAGTGGCCAAATATGTGCGTCGGCAGGGAATGAGCGTTGTGCGTGAGCGTGCAGTAGCAGGAAATCGTGCCGTCGTGCCGCTCTAGGCTGGATAGTATTAAGAAGTGAGATAATGAGGCACTGACTGATTTGGTGACTTATACATTACTTTGAGAAGTGAGATAATGAGGCACTGACTGATTTGGTGACTAAACATTACTTTGAGAAGTGAGATAATGAGGCACTGACTGATTTGGTGACTAAACATTACTTTGAGAAGTGAGATAATGAGGCACTGACTGATTTGGTGACTAAACATTACTTTGAGAAGTGAGATAATGAGGCACTGACTGATTTGGTGACTAAACATTACTTTGAGAAGTGAGATAATGAGACACTGACTGATTTGGTGACTAAACATTACTTTGAGAAGTGAGATAATGAGGCACTGACTGATCTGGTGACAAAACATTACTTTGAGAAGTGAGATAATGAGGCACTGACTGACCTGGTGACAAAACATTACTTTGAGAAGTGAGATACTGAGGCACTGACTGACCTGGTGACAAAACATTACTTTGAGAAGTGAGATAATGAGGCACAGACTGACCTGGTGACAAAACATTACTTCAAGAAGTGAGATAATGAGGCACTGACTGACCTGGTGACATTACGTTAAGAAGTGAAATAATGAGGCACTGACTGACCTGGTGACATTACTTTAAGAAGTGAGATAATGAGGCACTGACTGACCTGGTGACAAAACCTTACTTTAAGAAGTGAGATAATGAGGCACAGACTGACCTGGTGACCTGGTTACTTTTAAGAAGTGAGATACGTGAAGCAATGACTGACCTGACGTCACACTACTACCTCCAGAGGTAGGAAGTTTCCATGGGGGTTATCTCTCTGCCTCCTTTCCTCAGTGGAAAGCCCTCACTTTGGACGAGTGTTTTCTCTCAGTGGTCAAGGCGGACTAACAGATTTCAAGGAGGACCACAAGATTTCCATTTTTTTACAGACACACACACACACACACACATACACCAGGGATGAGAACAGATTTTTAAAAAGCAGAGGAGATTTTTCTGTTGGGGGTCTGGGGGCAGAGCCCCAGTGGGGTCAAGGGGCAACGCCCCTGCGTGGGTCAGGGGCGCTGCCCCCTGAAGCTGAAGCATTTTTAATATATAAACAAGAAAAATCCACATTTAAAACCATCAAAATATGTTTCTAGCCCTTATCTAAATTGAACTAAATTTATCTACATTCTGTTATTAAAATCACATTTCACACAAGGCATTACTATTAAAACTAAACTATATTTCAGTTTTTCACAAAAGGCACATAAATACAAAAACAATTTGGCCTTACCTGCTAGTAGTAGTAGAAGTAGGCCTTTTTTCTTTTCTGCTTCAGTGTGTCCTTGGTAGAATATCACACTCTATGCTGGCATTTGTCTTTCGATACTTCTTTATTTAGCCTACAGTTCTCAAGAGGTTGATCTGTAGTGTAGGCCTCATACGATCTGTGAAACACCTACACCACTGAATGAAGTCTTTCAATTGAGTCTTAGTCCAAAATTACACCTCTCATTGAACTCTTTTTTTTATACTAACTAATGCCATTCTTAGTCAAAATCAACACTAATTTAACACCAGCAATCGTAATGAAGCCACGACTTCCGAAGCTGATTTTCTTGTTGCAAGCAACACATAACGCCTGCTCTTCACTGCTTTTGCATATGCTATCTCCAACTCTACTCCCACACACACCTCTTCCTCGAGCCAGTTTTCTTTCCAACGGTTGGGATATTTTTTCCTTTTTTTTGCGATTTCGTTCGACGCCATGACTCACAAATGACACTCGGTCGATCGGCGCTGTAAGCGGATGTGCAGTGGTTGGCCGAGTCAACCGAGTAAAAACCAGCCCATTTGGGAATCTCGCCGGAGGCGTCTCGCCGAGATTGGGAGCAAAAAAATCGCGATAGCTTTTTTTTTTTTTTTTTTTTTCGGCGGAGATTTTTTCGAACGGCGGAGATTTTTTTAAAAGACGGCGGAACGGCGGAGAACGGCGGAGCTGTTCTCATCCCTGCACACACACACACACACACACACCACGCACACACACACACACACACACACACACATGCACACACCTCTGGCATCAACCCAAAACTGAACCTGGATTCCTTCAGACGCTGTGAAGGCTTCTGTTCTTGTTGGAGATGTAGATTCTCTCCTTCAAAAGGGCACGTTTTGAGATCTTTCTCTTCCTTGTTAACCAAGTTTGGTTTTTTTGTCATTCTCTCTCGTGTTCTAATAAGAATGGCAGTCGAGGCCTGTGTTTGCCCTCTGCAAGCTAAATCTCTAACCCCCCCCCCCCCCCCCCCCCCCCCCACACACACACACACACACACATATACATACACTCCCCTGAAATTCTCCTCAAGGATATTTCAGAGACTACGGTTTCCGTTCTCCCAGGGGACTGAGCAGTAAGTCTTGATCTCTTGGACATTTACATCCATATTCCTGTTCACTAGTCATCCCAGAAGCACCTCCACCATGGTTTCAATGGTAAGGCCTGTGCCTTTTAGTCCTTCCTTTGTCTGTCTCTGAGACTGGAGTTCACCAGGGTTATGGCGACGCAGTCATCGCCATAGCCTCTGGAAGGTTCTTCCTCAGGAAATGGTCTGAAGATATGCAGGTGCTTGATAGCCTCTGGGGCATTAAGCTGCTTAGCCATAACATCTCTCTGCTGATTATCCATTGACCCTGCCTGTTTTGGGTAATCTGATCACCCCGCACCATCACTCCCTGCCATATACATTTTTTGCACAAACACTTGTTGGCATCTTTTTGTTTTGCCCTTTTGTTATTTCTGAGTGTTTTTCCAGGTTTTGCCTGGGTGGTGCTGCTTTTACACATTCATCCCTTTACATCTTGGGACAGGGTCTTCTCCTGTTCCCCGAGTTTCTGCATGAGTCATTCATTTCTTCTGTGTCTCTATTTTCTCATACAAATATTCTCATCACTTGACACTTTGTGCCATTCTCTTCATGCCAGCGAGGACTAATCCGTTCACCTCCATTCTACGCACAGGGACGTATAACATACAGCCTTTAGACACCAAGGTCTAGGCTTGGGGAACTATGCAGAGACATTCTCCTGTAGGTTTACTGCCTCCATCTTCAGGTGAGCATGCTTGCAACTCACCCTTTTCAAACTCTGGCATTTGTTTTGACAGGTAAATATAAGAAAAATGAATTGTACTACTAAAAGTAGTTTACGATACACTCACCAGTCTTAACACCAGGACACCCTCTCTTCTCCCCACTTAGCTGGGAAATGGTACGAAAGCTGAATGATGTTTGGACATGACTCATGAAGTGAACTCACTAAGGGCAGTCACTCTAGGTGTGGTTAGCTCCCTGCTCTCCCAATTTTTCTTTTTTATGAGTATCTTGATAACATGACAATGTTGCACATGAACATAAGGCGTTTTTGGACAGGTTAGTGTAACACAAAGCTATTTTCAGAAGTAAGATCCCTCTTCGTCACACTTATAATCAAAATAGTACTGACTTTTGAATTCTACTAAATCCACACCATCGCTTTTTACATTCCTATGATCAATACAGCTTCTGAGACAGCGTCATTTCAGATTCCTACCAATCCAAGACCACCACAATCTATCACATTCTACCAATCAATACAACACTCGTTTCCAAAGATTCCAGATCACTTCCACCCCCTGCGTTTCTACCGCCTGCACAAAAACACAAGCCAGTCCTCACCAGCTCACCTCCTTTCCTCCACAACCCTCTGACCTTTGAACCCATGGCCTGAACAGCCATCTGCAAGGTAACCGCTATGAAAAAAGCCCCCCCCCCCCCCCTTCCCTTATCTAAGCAGCTGACCCTCTTACCTTGCTGCGCGGCTTCCCGTTCCAGCAGTGACAGGTGTGCTCGGAAGTCTCGCAGGACTCTGGCCAGGCTGACGGCAAAGGCCTGGAACGTCTGTGACCCCAGGGGGGACTGGTGAGCCGTGTGCAGCTGACAGCTGGAGTCAACGACGTCCTGGACAAAGGCCTGCAAGCCGTGAAGGCGACTGGCCAGCGACATCAGCGGGGACAGGCACTTCTGCAGGCTGACCTGAGGGCAGAGGGCAAGGTCGCGGGTCGATTGATGGGGGGAGTCCAAATGGGTGGTGCAGGAGTAATGCTAGGCCCAGAAGATCAGAGTCGATAGCAGTTCCCCAACCCCCTCAAAAAATCACAGTTACCTTCCAGCAGCTATGCTTTGTCACGGAAAAAGTTTGGCCGAGTATTAGATTATATTTTTCACCTTGCCTACTTGGAAGAGACAGTGCAATTTTCGTACAGCCAGACCCTCTGGGTAAAGTTTTGTTTCGCCAGTTTCAGGTGAATGTAGCTCAGAGGGCCGTAACTCCACATGAAACATGTGTTTGCTAACTCTGCTACACTTTCTATGTGGGACCCAAACCACACTCTGCTATACTTTCCATGTGGGACTCTAATCCAGCCCACCTTAGCTTCTTTCTTTGATCTACCAGAGCCCCCCTCTAACTGACTTCCCCTCATGAAATAAAATCCCACTTTCACAGCTTGAGGTATTTCCATTTCAAGGGGCGGGAGAATGGGAATGTTAAAAAAAAAGAACTAAACTTCTGTGCACCTGGTCTTCATTGGCTGAACAACATCAATACCAGTTTGCCGCAGTGGCCAGGAGGCCAGAGAAGGTCTTTTTTTTTTTTAAAGGGTATTCCCTCTTCCGTGAAGAAAGAGAGCTGCTGGCAATCCTAAGGACCTTCACCTGTACCTGCTGAGGAAATTGCTGGGTCACCTGTTGACCTGCCCTGGGCTTGGCAATCCAGGAGGCTCCAAGGATTTTTTTTTCTCTCTTTTTTTTTTAACCAGCCAATAAAGTAAGTTACCATCACCCAACAGGTTTGGCAAGGATGGGAGTAAAGTTCAGAAATCGTATCTTCTCTACTGTTTGCATAGCAAGGTTATCTCCCTAAATTTCTCCCTACCTGTTTTCGGTTTCTTATTGCCCATTTGTCAGGTGAATGAATAAAGAAGGGTGAAAGGTAAACCTTTGTGTGGACTGTTGTTGGATATGTCCGCGGGTGCGAGAAACAGCCAAGGGTGACCCCTGAGACAGACGTGACATGCTGCAAATGGAGTGGGGTCCCCTAAACACCAGTTTCATGGGCCAAGAGAAACGGGTTCATGCTCATGAATATTCACTCTAAATGCAACTACAACCCACCCACTGCTAGTCACACACACAGACACAGTATCCACAACTTACCCTGACAGCCATACCTTCCCCCACCCCTTATGTCCATACCTCATCCCAATACCCATAAGCCCAACATCCGCAGTTCACACCAAACACCAACACTCACTCTCGAGCCACATCTGCCCCACCCCTTCCTCAACTTAATCATATATCCACTACTCACCCCCAGTTGGCAGAGAGAGGCCACCATCCTCCCTTACACCATGACCATGCATTCATTTCTCGCCCCCAACATCAACTACACATCTTAAATTGAAAAAAAAGGGAAAAACACACCTCAGTCTGGCGCGAGAGGCTCACATCCTCCCTCACACCATAACCACACACCTCAACATCCATAACTCACTCCCATCATCCATTACTCAACACACACAAAAAAACTCATCCCAGTCAGGTAGGAAACACACTTCAACATCCGTAACTCATCCCATTGTCCGTTACTCACCTCAACACAAAAACTCACCTCAGACAGGTAGAAGAGGCCTACCTCCTCCTTCACACCGTAACTACAAATCCATAACTCACACTAACATCCACAATTCACCCACAACATCCATGACTCACCCCTGTCAGGTGGGAGAGCCTCACGTCCTCCCTCAAGCGGAACCCGGAGTCAGTCATGTGGAACAGAAACAGCTCATCCACCCCAGCCAGCATCCTGCCCATATACATCATCAGGTGGTCAGTGCAACTTACTTCTAGTTTTTTTCCTTTTTTTTTCCTCTTTCAGTAAGTCTGTTTCACACATTGTCCAAAAATCACATCAAAAGCTTTAAAAGTGGCAGAAAAGACATACAGCAAAGCTTTAAAGGGTGTGGATATTTAAGAAAAAAAATGTGTGTGTGCCTGTCTGTATCTGTCTATGTGTATGTATGTATCTATCTGTCTATCTTTAAACATTTTTCAATTCTCTTTTATTTTCAAATCATTTTCTAATCTGCATACTCGTCCATGGACACATGTTAATGACATCCTGTATAGCCATTATATCATGTTGAATTTTTTTTTTTGAAAGATGCGTGGCAGTTGAACACACAAAAAAAGAAGAAAAAAAAAGAAAAAGAAAAGAAAAAGAGCATACACAAACTTTCCTTTCAGTTTGTAAAACAGCAGCGGGATATTAACAAAGCCTTTTTCAAAACAAGTTTCTTTCAATGACATAATCCCAACTCAACTAGAGAAGTGGAAACCTTGAGCATTGTTGGCTGCTAGTTCTAAGCTTACCATCATTCTATTTATCTCCCCCACCACAAGCTCTCCCTCCCCCCTTTCATCCATAACTGAAGTGCCATTCAATCAGATATGCCTCATACACGTGCCACCAAACCTGAGCACAAATTAGGTACTCCAAACCTTCTTTCTATGACTAACAGGCAGTGTGCTGTTGGCCCACATTCAACTGTTATTTTCTACAAATGCTTATTAATAAATCAAGAAATAAAAGTACGCCTGACAAAACCTGTTATTTATCTTTTATTTCCCTACACTGTCTTTTGTATTTTTGGTGGTGAGTGCGTGTAAATATGTGTTGAAAGTTTCCTTTTCTTTTCCAACTTCCCAGCGCTGCCTTGCAAGAAAAAGACGATGGAGGAAAGCGGCGACGATGTCCACTCACCACAGGACTTCCCGCACCAGCTGGTACTCTGTGACGATGTGCCGGCCCACCGCCGCGTACACCTCCCCACTGCGCACCTGATAGCTGGTCCTGTCCACACAACATAGAGAACTTCATTCACCTGTCTGCTCCGATTACAGCCACAGTGATGTGAATCCTTACAAAAAGTCAATCTTAACATAGCAAGGGGAAGTTAAATAATCGCAGGGATGTAGCTAAGTGTCGTCCCTCGGCAAGTCGTGAAAAAAAAAAGAATTTTCAAAACACAAAAAAGTTGCTGTCCAGTCAACCTATAAGCCCATGGTTTCATTATGTGGGTTCGTAAGATATGTGAGGAAAGACTGAAAAGCAGGTTCACAGAATATGGGTTCGTGACCTCATGGATCACACAGACAAGGGCCGATCTGCGAATATTGTAGTGTTAAGTGAGTGGCTACCCCTGGCATAATTCCCAGCATTCTGCACCAGATTTCCATATTTTCATTCTGACGCTTTCATTCTGACAACCTTACAGCCCAGTAACAATCAAAGTCAAGATTGCTGTTGAAACTAAAGCTAAAAAAATAAAAATGCACCAACCACTGATTGAACAAGTGGCAAGAGACTCTTACTGTTGAAAACTGGTAGAAAAATTTAGACAGAGAGGGGGGTTAGTTACCGCCAAGGACACAGACAAACAGAGTACAGGACTAGACACAATGCATTTCGACCTCTTGGGTCTTCTTGGTAGAAAAATATCAGCAAAGATGCATAATGATGCATACTTTTTTTTGTTCATTCTTGATGTATGAACGCGTACAGTGTTTATACTTGAGAACAAAAGGGTTTTCTTTCCCCCTTGGTTATCAACCATTTGCTCATTATATTCATATTCAAGGGATTGCAAAGCGGATTTGTCTTTTCAGGATGTGGATCACAGCTGTGTATACAGTCATTCCTAAAGTAACAGCTTCACACGGGTCGTACTGAGTGCAAAACTAACACAATTCTTTATCCCCAGTCTCAAAAAAAAAGAAGAAAGAAAACCAACCTGAAAGAGTTAAACCAAACTCACCAGTCTCGCAGGAGATTGGAGGCAGCATGCTCACCCCTGGCTTGTGCCTGACCTTGACCCTTCCAGTACTGCACCATCACATGCTGGTTCAGCCACTCTTCACCTCGGTCCTGCTCCAAGGTCGTTTCCATGGAAACACCTTCACCACCTCGTACCAGGGACAGCATTCTGTTCTCTTCCTCTCTAGTTGAAGAGGAGTCTCCCATTGCGGCTGAGCGGTGCTGATCATCATCGTCATTATCATCATCTTCACTGTCACTGCTCCGCGGTAAATCCTCCTCCTCCGACTGTCCACCAGAAACCAAACAACACTTCTTTCAGTTCCCCCAACAACTTCTTAGTATTCATTATTCATGAATCAGTCTTAAATAAAATGCTTGTTTTTGTCCTTCAACAACATTATTAGTTAAGTGATACCTATCTGACGATGGGGAAATAAAAACAACCTTTTTTTCTCCCAAATTCATCAACAACAGTGCTGGTTCTCTGATACATCTGTCCAGAACAAAAATGCCTTGTTCAACAAGAACACTGTAAGCTCTCTAAAACCTACTAGTTGAGGAGCACATGCACGATTCTGGATATATCCTGGCAAGACAGAATGCCTGTAGAAAAATGCCTTGTCCAACAAGAACACCACAAGCTCTCTAAAACCTACTAGTTGAGGAGCACTTGCAAGATTTAGGGTATGTCCTGCCAAGAGAGAGTGCCCAGTGCTGAGGCCCTGTCTTGAGCTGGCCTCCCAAGCACACACACCCTCAGACCTGTTTACCCTGAAGCAGCTACTGGTGTATTTCTCCGTTAAAATGAGCATATTTTCCTGAAAAATGTGTATACACTTCTTCCAAACTTTCTAATTTTTGTAAAAACGGGGATCCCTGCTATTGTTCTGTCATCCAGGTGCAAATTCATGTGCACTATTTTGCGCGAGTTGTCACTCTTTGGTTGTAGCGCTCGAACACAATGGTTATACACCGCAGGTGCAACTACCGCTCAAGACCTTTGTCTCCAATTTTTTTTTCGATGTATATTTTTTACAGTTCAGCGTATTCTTCATATTTTTTTTTACCAAACATGTGTGCAAAATACGGCAAAATCACATGGGTACACAGGACTGCACTGGATGCGGATGTTCACCGTATGCAGGATGGCCACACCCACAAGCACAACCTCCGTGGTGATCGGGCATCTGGGAGGAGACCCACTGGCCACCCTCACCTGCCAGAGACGGATGTGTGAGACAGAGACATGAAAGCTCTTAGCGTCAACATTGAGTCTTGGGGGGGATGTGCATCGGAACACTTGAGGTTGAGAGGTATATAACGCCTCAAGACAGGGGAAGAGGTGGAGCTGAGAGCAGTAGAAGGCAAGCAAAAAAAGATCACAGCGACTCACTCCAGCAGACCAGACACTCCTCCATACAGGTGTTCAGTTTGGGGGTTAAGACTCATTCCTGTATCGGTCCTACACAGCCACACGTGGTACTGCTTATCCTAAGCAGCCAGCCATGATAACTAGGATGCATCATCCACGTTCAGCTTCAACTGAAGGAAACCTTATCATTATCATCATAAAATGCGTGTTGCCCACAACAAAACACCCATACTTCACAAACAACACGGATAGTTTTCTGATACCTATCTGTCTACAGAATGAAAATGCCTGCTTTAATTCACCACTGATACCGTAAATTCTCAGGTAACTGTCTGGAAAACATGCCTTTTGATGTTCGCCAAGGGCGGTGTTATTTCTCTAATACTCATCTGTTTAGAACACACTAAGTGGCCTTTTTCTGTACACCAACATTGCTGTTATTTGCGTGAAGCCTGTCTGCCTAGAACAGCCCTGTCCTGTCTCCCTCTGCTAAAACAACAACTCCGATTCAAGTCACCCATGACACCACCACCACTCATCTCTCCATCAGTTCTTTCGGGATTACTTGTGTGCTCATCTGTGCTCTGAAGACAAGTGACCCTAAACAAAGTTAAAAAGAAAAAACAATTGCTGTGCTGCCGAATGAAAGAACAAACAAATTACAAAACAAACACAACATGCTTCTTCTTCTTCTTCTGCGTTCCCTGGTCATGCTGGTCAGATATACGAGGTCCGGTAGCTTTGGCAAAGTCAGCGGTCCGTCAGAGTGAGTCTGCCGTTCCCCACAGCTTTTCTTGGAGTTCCACTGCACCGGGCCAAAACTCACGCCGCAGGCTGTCGAAAGTGGGACAGGACTACAACATGCTTCAATCTGGTCAATATGCATAGTGTTTGTTTTCTGACTTGCTTATTCTGCTGAGGACTACAACATGCTTCAATCTGGTCAATATGCATAGTGTTTGTTTTCTGACTTGCTTATTCTGCTGAGGACTACAACATGCTTCAATCTGGTCAATATGCATAGTGTTTGTTTTCTAACTTGCTTATTCTGCTGTTTGCTGGCACAGTAATCCTTCCCTTTTTTCCTTTAATCTTTCTTCAGTTTTTGCCTGCTGTCATCCCACTTTTAAACCAACCAAACAAAGGCAATACTCACCGACGTGTCATCCCACTTTGAAACCAACCAAACAAAGGCAATACTCACCAACGTGTCACTAAAACGCCCCGCAAAAATGTCCTCCCCATGCAACAAATGAGCCGCCCAGTCAAACGCTTCCTCTGGCTCTGAAAATAACCATCACTTTTTTTTTTTTTGCATCTCTTAGGCTCTTCGCTAACAAATCAGTAATAAAGAAATGATCTAAGAGAGAGAAAAAAAAATCTCAACTTAGTTCTCACAGACAGCTAACCAGTTACAGCAGCTGTACAACATCCGACCACAGCCCCGTTACAAATGGGTGTGTGACCACTTGACGTCATCCAGACAACTTCAAACACTGGGACCATAACGTGCACACATGGATCAGAATCATGGTTAAACAGCTTTTACTATCACAGCCCAGTCGACTACCTTGGGCCTTTTCACAGCCGTCAACAGACAGGATAAAAGAAAAGTCACCTCCTGAACAAGGGGGAAAAAAATGAGGTCACATCTTCAGAAAGCAACAACAAACAAAGACACTATGCACATACAATAAAAGACGTGGCAGCTAGTAGGAAGAAACTCTGGGGAGAGCTTGACAGCAGAGGTGTTCAGAGAAAAAAAAACCCTCAGACAAGTGTTTCGGCCCTGAACTCCTTATAGTCTAAGGGGGACCGGGTCGCATCCAGGTCATGACTTTCAGATGCCCTTCTACTGCCAATGTTTTTTTTTCCCCTGGCGCTGCCAGGATTCGAACCCACAACTTTTGGATGGGTGGGCGTCTTAAGGTGTGCCTTTTATCATTGACATCCTTGTGGAAGATAAGATGATGACATGCTGACCGCGCCAGCCATTCTGCTCAACCCACACAGAAAAATTTATTAAACACATTTCGATATTACATTTTTGGAGAAAAAAAATAAGGCCATTTGGGCTGAAAATGCAGAATGGGCATCTAGTCTCTACTGTGGACAGCATGTACAATTTTCACTTCATAATCACCAGATTACAAGCCAGCATGTCATATACAGTGACCAAGTAAAAGGTGTAGAAGAGTTTCCAGAACAAAGAGAAGAGAATGAACCACAAAAGGCAGACAAAAAATTTCCTTTCGGTTTTCGTCTGCAGACCTGTGCACCCCCAGCAAGAAACCCCAGTATCCAAGCAAATGATTTTCAGTATTTTGGGTGAGCTTTCAGTATTCTGAATGTTTCCAAGACACATATAAAATAAAGTGAAAAAGAAACGCATGTGAATTGCCACAGTCACTCCTTTGTCATAAATCGTCCCAGTACAATGTGATCACGATGCAGAATCTTCTGACACATCCGAAAATAATCAACAGAAGTTAACAGTTTGTAGAAAAAAATGTGTTTTGGTACAAGTCTTATGTTCACAGCAAGTCACTTATTTGCCTCATAGTAAGCACTCCTGAGTTTGTGTAGCATCTTGGATGGGTGTTGTTCAAACAGCTGCCCAGGCTGTGCCTTCACAACGAGCAGTGGCAAGTTGTGATGTGCGATCATTTCCACCATCATCACTTCGGCTCGAGTGACTGCCAAAGAAGTGTCATTACTCGTAGGTTTAGAGAAAGAGAAGAAGCTGCTAATATTACTTGCGCTTTTTGCCTTTAAAATCTGTTCATGTTTGTCCGAGGCAACATGTCTTGAAATGTCATTGGCGCCAGCGTGAGCTATCGAAAAGTCTTTCCCGCACACAGTGCAGTAGGCATACTCTTCGCCTTTCGACGATGCTTTGGCACACGGGAAAGTTTTAGCATACGCTGGCTTGAACAGCTAAACTCTTTTTTTTTTTTCCCCCGAACCACACAGACTGCCGGTGAACTGTCATCTCTACGCCGTTTGCCGCAGCAACAATCTCCACCAACACTTGTAGACGCTTCGTCATCCGCCATGTTTGAACGCACGCGGTACGAGATACGGAGCTAGGCCGCAGTTGCGCATTTCATGACAAAGTCGAGTGACATTGCCAATGTAAATGTACACAAGATAACTTCGTTTGCCCTCAATGTATAGTCTGCTCATATGATATTATCATCTAACGGCAGGCGAGACCAACGACTTCGCAAAAAACTTTCGTTCACCTGACAACGGAATTGCATTCTCCGCGCCTGATTATGTCCCTTAGTTTCACCGCTAACGTGACACTGCAAACTGTCAATTTTTGCGGCGGAGATCGTAGCAGCCGATACCGTATTTCGGTGGCGAGTAAATCCGTATTTTGAGCGCACTATCAGTATTTCCGTATCCCCAGCTTAAATCCGTACTAAATACGGAGAAATACGGGGGATGCACAGGTGTTATTACCATAGCCCAGCTAATTCCCCGGGCCTTTTCAGGAATGTCAAACTCTTATGCAGGAAATTCAATAAAAAGAAAAACTTCACATCCTAGTGAGGTCAAATCATTAAAAAAAAAATCTACACATCCTACAGAGGTCAAATCATTAAAAAAAAAAAAAATCTACATTCTGAAAAACAAAAGCAACTTGTGACAAGGTGGCTAAACTGTTGTGTGTGTATGTGCGTGTGTGTGTGTGTGTGTGTGTGTGTGTGTGTGTGTGTGTGTGTGTGTGTGTGTGTGTGTCTGTGTGTGTGTGCGCGCGTGCTGCATGTCTTGTCTGTCAGCTTGCAGTTAAGCCTTGCTCAGGAACCTATATCCATTGAATCAGAACAGCTCGGTGACTTTGTTACTTAGATGATGTTCTTCATCAAATCTATACGGCCAAATGTCCAAGACTGACTGAAAAGCTACTGGATGATGTGCGATGCGACTTTCTTCTCTGCCACTGCAGACTCCACTGGCATCTCAATTCAAGAGGACACCTGATCTACACACATTCGTTTACCAACAAACAAAATGACATTTTCTGTGTTTTCTGACTTCACACAAGTTTACGATACCACTAAATTCCTGCTCATACTGCAAACAGGTAAGAAAAAAAAACAAAAATAAAGAGATAAATGACTGACTCAGTACAGTGGCTATGTACCTTCTTCCACAGGGGGTGGTGGGGGTTGGTAGTCAGTGTTGGTAGGGGAGTCAGCCAACTGGCACAGCAATAGCAGCAGTCCGTAATGGGTGTCCGTCTGAAATGCGAGTCATATACAGCCGACATGAGGTTATCAAATATGTTCTGTGTGTGTGTGTGTGTGTGTGTGTGTGTGTGTGTGTGTGTGTGTGCGCGCGCGCGTGCGCGCGCACACAGATGTGTGTCAATGCAAGTTTGTGTACGTGTGCATGTGTGTCTGTCTGCTATGTATGTGCATGTGTGTACACGTTTGTGTGCACATGCGAAAGTGTGTGCATGAGCATGTGTGTGTGTGTGTGCGCGCATGCGCGCGCCTGTGTGTGTGCCTGTACATGTGTGCAGCTGTCTTTCTGTTTACACGAGTGTGCATGTGAGTGTACATCCATGACACAGACATACAAAGAAACAACCCACCCAATATTTCCCCAGGCCTACTCACCCCAGTGCTGCCCTGGTCCTCGGAGATGGGGGAGTGGAGAAAGGCCTGGACAAGTTCCTTCAGTTTCTCCGCCCGCGGTCCCAGAGAATGGACCTGAAGTTTGGTGTATAACCTGTCGCAAGCAGTCACACAATGTTAATGAGCAGTCACACTCATTAACTGAGTTACACATACCGTCAGATAATGTGTCAATCACGAACTGCAAAACATACTGCATTCACTGATTAAAATATATATGCATTCACATGGGCACACCCAGCACTGAAACCAACACGTTACATAGATAGGTAGACAAAATGACAGACAGACGGACAGCAATTGAGATGTATATGCATACTTAAGATAACCTTTCTTAATTTGAAAGGTGAATCATATATCACAAGTGAAGGATGGGTTTTGTTGCTTCATACTGTCACTTAGTCTGTCTATTAGAAAAAACTGACTGATCAGTGCTTCTAACAGAACATTTTTTTTTATCAACAAGCTTGACACATAGACTAACAAAGAGCCGAACAGGATCATGAAGACAGTCCTCAACAAAAGCAGGACCCAGAATAAAGATGCATTTATGCAGTCAAACCAGGGAGTGATTTGTGTCCGAGAAATAAGACACACAAATAAGTGGTAGACCCTACACTTGTGTGTACTTGTGGCATAAATCTTAACATCCACACCCTCCTCCCAATGCCATTTTATGTCCCTGTTGTTTTTTGCAAGCCCCCGTTGCTGTCTTCGCACCCTTCATACAGCCTGTTGACCTGGTGGCTGTCAACGTCCAGGAAACGATGATAGCGGAAGTTGGACTGGGCAAACTGGAGGCACAGAGGGAAGTTCTCTTCTGCTTCCTGGAAAAAAAAAATCACCACAAACACACACACATGCACGCATGAACACAAACACACACACACACACGCACACACACCAACACACACCACAACACACACGCACACACACACAAACACCACAACACACACACGCACATACACACATAAACTGAGGGCAGATGAACAAATGATTCTCATAACTGTGACTATGTCCCTAGAGACACAGACTCTATTACACCAAAGGAGCAGTCCGCCCATAATGGTCTAAATAAGCTGTGACCACATCAAGTATGAAAACACTTTTTCCTGAAACACTTCATCATCTCTACATACAAATGACCCTCCAAGCCCCACATTTTTTAAAACTAAATTTTGAAATTCTGGATTTTTTTAAAAAACTAAATTCTAAATCCCGGGAATAACTTCTAAATAAGAGAAACTCCAGAAAAATTTGGTCAGGGGTGGCAGCTATGCTACACACACCCACACTGTTTACAATTCAGTCAAAACAACAGAATTTAAAGCAAAAGAGTTTGGTTCATATCTTGAATAAGTACCTTACACAAGTACAGAGTAGTCACTTCAACATTGTTAAAAAGAAGAGGAAAACCCCCTGCTACCTGAAAGCCCGAGACACAGGTAATCAGCTGACGTGTCAGCTGCTCCGTCTCTTCCTTTAGTCGTGCCATCTCAATCAACACAAATCTTCAAGTCTGGAACAGAAAAATGGTAATTTCTCCTTGATCTGGTGCCATCTCAATCAACACAAATCTTCAAGTCTGGAACAGAAAAACGGTAATTTCTCCTTGATCTGGTGCCATCTCAATCAACACAAATCTTCAAGTCTGGAACAGAAAAACGGTAATTTCTCCTTGATCTGGTGCCATCTCAATCAACACAAATCTTCAAGTCTGGAACAGAAAAACGGTAATTTCTCCTTGATCTGATTAGATATTGGGTTCTGTTTTCTAGAACTGTAACACAGGCACAAAAACTGCAGGGTAAAACTAATAAACATGCAGAACAAGGTATAAAGTGAAGTTTAATCCATTACACATTACAACCAACAACAAAAAATGCAATAAATAAATAAATAAATTTATAAAAGTCTCTTGAGCTGTTATCGTCTAAGACTGAAAAGAGGCCCCTGTTATCTCTTTCAACAAGAACAGCCATTTCTAACACCAGGGCAAAGTTACAGGTCAGTCTTGTTCACCAACGTGCCACTGAGGACCTTTAAGCAGATAAGTCATAAGACTGGTGAGCAACATTATGACCAGTCTGAAGATAAACATCATGACACTGAATCAAACACATCTACTACACTAGAGCTTGTCAAGGAATTGTCATAGAAACAGATGAGGATATTGGCACTGATGTCGTGTGGATGGTCTTTGTGAAGGCATTCAACAAAGTTAACCAGAGGCTTCTAATTAACAAACTACATCACCACGGCATCAGAATTAGGGTAAACCGTTAGGACTGCCAACAGATGACAGACAGTAGTGATCATGGAAGGCACTCACTCTGATCCAGTAACGATGAAACTGGGTATTCTACTCTCACGTCCTGTCTGTTATACATAAAGGACTTGCCAGGATGTCGTTTACACACAGCACTTTGCAGATGACATTTATCCTTTACCACGATCAAGATAACACTACAGCCAAACACTTCAGAGTGACGTATAAGCAGCAGAAACATTGGAGGAACTATGGCATAAGGTCTTCCACCTAGACAAGTGCACCATCTTGACTGAGAGTCAACAACAAAAAAGGAGATAAGATAAGATAAGATAATGTTGCTTATAGCCAGCGACCGCAAAGGGCCACATCAGGGCTGTCACCACGTTAAAATCAACTCACCAGTCATTAAAAAAAAAAAAAAAACCCAACTTTCACACATCTCATTAAATGACATCGTCTAGAAACGCACCAGAAACTTTGTTAAAAATCTTTCTTGGAACCGTAAAATCTTAAATCAGATGAAAAATGTTAATCTCTCTCAAAAACTCAAGGATCACATCAGGCGGGACATCCCTGAACAGGATCTTCATGGACTCCGCTGTAAAATGTTTATGTCTCACATCGTGCAAGTCCCAACACTAAAAGAACATGTTTCATTGTGAGTGGCGCATGACATGGAATACACACGGAGCTTCTTCACTGTTTAAAAGGTAAGAATGGGTAAAATGCGAATGGCCGGTGTGCAGCCGGCACAGAACCGTTTCCTCTTTACGACCTCCCGACGTAGATGGGAGGAAGTCCTTAAGGTTTGGACGGATCTGAAAGAGTTTGTTACTCGTCTGTGTGTTCCAATCCTCCTGCCAGAGGTCTCTCATATAATCGTTAATTTTGGGTTTCACATCTGAGCAGGGGATATATAACGTTGGACAGTTTCTCTCTTGTGGCGTTCTTGGCTAAACGATCAACCATTTCATTCCCGCCGATGCCAACATGACCAGGAACCCAAGCAAGAGTAATGTTGTAACCGTCCGCCTTCAACTTGCTAAAAAGTTCAAAAAAAAGTAAAAGTTCTGGATGCTGAAGGTTGCGGCCAGCTATGGCCTCCAAAGCTGACAGCGAATCCGACAGAACCAGAAAGTCCCTCTTTGAAGAATGGGAGATTATCTTCAAAGCCAGTACCAGAGCAGTAAGTTCAGCAGAATAGACAGAAGCATCTGAATGTATATGTTCCAACAGTATCTGAGAAGGAGCCCCAGGGCAGTAGGCTGCACAGGCCACTCCATCTTCAGACTTGGAACCGTCAGTGAAAACTTTTTGATAGGATGGGAATTTGGAACAGAGCTCAGCATACAAAGCCTTGTACGCCAGAGAGCTGGTAGACTCTTGCGAAAAGCTGCGAGGTCGAAACAAATCTCTGGTGTGAAAAAGGTCCACGGAGGTTGATCCTGAAACTTGGAAAAATCGGACACAACTCTAGGTCTAGACCTGCATTCCGCACGTGAGGCCGCATACGAAGACCAAACGGCGGAATACATTTCGGGTTGTTTTCAAACTTACTTTGGAACGGAGAAAGGAAAAGAAATCCTACAGAATCAAAGTACCAGCCCCGTCACCAAGATCTGCAGTCACCATCAGTACTAGGTTATCTTTGCGTGACCATGTAAAGCGACAGGAAATGGAAATTATCAATCCACAACAACTGCACGCAGCCAGTTCAGCAGGCAGAAATTTGAAGGGACAAGTGGACTGTTCTGTCTCCTTGTCCCCAGGACAACTAGGCATTATCTGGGAATTTCTGGCCCTTTTAAAACTACCCAAATTTGCCTCTCGTCTCTTCTTCTCCTTCTCAATTTTCTAAACCCTCCATCCTTTCCAATTTTTCTTTCTTGCGTGATGGTGAAGATAGTGTGTGCGAGTGTGATAAGATAAGATAATGTTGCTTATAGCCCAGCCGACCGCAAAGGGCCACATCAGGGCTGTCACCACGTTAAAATCAACTCACCAGTCATTGAAAAAAAAAAAAAAAACCCAACTTTCACACATCTCATTAAATGACATCGTCTAGAAACGCACCAGAAACTTTGTTAAAAATCTTTCTTGGAACCGTAAAATCTTAAATCAGATGAAAAATGTTAATCTCTCTCAAAAACTCAAGGATCACATCAGGCGGGACATCCCTGAACAGGATCTTCATGGACTCCGCTGTAAAATGTTTATGTCTCACATCTTTGCAAGCCCCAACACTCTAAAAGAACATGTTTCATTGTGAGTGGCGCATGACATGGAATACACACGGAGCTTCTTCACTGTTTAAAAGGTAGAATGGGTAAAATGCGAATGGCCGGTGTGCAGCCGGCACAGAACCGTTTCCTCTTTACGACCTCCGACGTAGATGGGAGGAAGTCCTTAAGGTTTGGATGGATCTGAAAGAGTTTGTTACTCGTCTGTGTATTCCAATCCTCCTGCCAGAGGTCTCTCACATAATCGTTAATTTTGGGTTTCACATCTGAGCAGGGGATATAAACGTTGGACAGTTTCTCTCTTGTGGCGTTCTTGGCTAAACGATCAACCATTTCGTTCCCGCCGATGCCAACATGACCAGGAACCCAAGCAAGAGTAATGTTGTAACCGTCCGCCTTCAACTTGCTAAAAAAGTTCAAAAAAAGGTAAAAGTTCTGGATGCTGAAGGTTGCGGCCAGCTATGGCCTCCAAAGCTGACAGCGAATCGACAGAACCAGAAAGTCCCTCTTCGAAGAATGTGAGATTATCTTCAAAGCAGTACCAGAGCAGTAAGTTCAGCAGAATAGACAGAAAGCATCGGAATGGATATGTTCCAACAGTATCTGAGAAGGAGCCCCAGGGCAGTAGGCTGCACAGGCCACTCCATCCTCAGACTTGGAACCGTCAGTGAAAACTTTTTGACAGGATGGGAATTTGGAACAGAGCTCAGCATACAACGCCTTGTACGCCAGAGAGCTGGTAGACTCTTTACGAAAAGCTGCAAGATCGAAACGAATCTCTGGTGTGAAAAAAGGTCCACGGAGGTTGATCCGGAAACTTGGAAAAATCGGACACAAACTCCTAGGTCTAGACCTGCATTCCGCACGTGAGGCTGCATACGAAGACCAAACGGCGGAATACATTTCGGGTTGTTTTCAAACTTACTTTGGAACGGAGGGTCAAAAACACAGTCATAGGCAGGATTCTGCGGTTCTGAAAGCAGTCGGATATAATAATTCAAAGACAGTTTCAGCCTGCGGTTGGACAGTGAAGGTTCACTCGCCTCTGCGTACAGGCTGTACACAGGGGTGGTTGCGGAATGCTCCAAGACAGAGACGAAGCCCTTGATGATGGATAGGGTCCAAGAGTTTGAGGTAAGACGGTCTTGCAGAGCCGTACACAGCACAACCGTAGTCCAGTTTGGAACGGACCAAGGCTCTGTAGAGGTTCAGCAAAGTTTTTTATCAGCGCCCCAGTCGGTGTGCGCTACGACCGCAGAATATTCAGAGCTTTTGGCAAGAAGTTTTGAGGTTTTTGATGTGGCTGAGAAAGTTCGAGTTTTTGGTCAAAAATAACTCCCAGGAATTTGGCTTCTTTTACAACTGGAATGGTGGACTTGTCAGACGAATTTCAGGATCAGCAAAGAATCAACGAAAATTGTGGAAATGAATTGACTGAGTTTTGGTACGGGAGAAGGTAAACCCGCTTTCCTCAGCCCACTGTTGGATTCTGTTGACACAAAGTTGGAGTCGACGCTGTACGCTGGCGTAAGAAGCTCCAACTGCATACAGCGCGAAGTCGTCAAAAACAAGAGACGACTCAGTGCCCTAGCTTACGATTGGACAATGTCATTTATTTTAATGCTGAAAAGGGGCTGGAGAAAGGATGCTCCCCTGAGGAACACCCAACTCCTGCCCATGGATGTCAGAGAGTGTGGTGCCAACACGCACCTGGAACTGTCGATCGGCTAAAAAGTTCTGAATGAAAAGAGGCAGGTGACCCGAAAACCAAGTCTGTGCAGGTCCATGAGGATTCTCTGCTTTCCACGTGGTGTAGTACGCCTTTTCGAGGTTGAAAAAGATAGCAACCACATGCTGCTTGTTAACAAAGGCGTTGCGGATGGTGGTTTCCAGATGGATTAGATGGTCAATCGTCGAGTGGTACTTCGGAAACCGCACTGTTCACTGGCCAAAAGACCATCGGTTTCCAGCTTCACATCAGACGGGAGTTGACCATCTTTTCCATCAGCTTACAGAGGCAGCTGGTCAGAGCAATTGGGCGATAGTTGGAAGGGTTGGTAAGGTCCTTTCCAGGCTTTGGAATGGGAAATGATCAGGGCTTTCCGCCAGGAGGGCGGAAAGGATCCTGTGGTCCAGATATGGTTATAAACTTGGAGAAGAGTCTGGAGACAGCTTTCTGGAAAATGTTTCACAACCTGATAATGAATGTCATCCAGACCAGGGGCAGAATCAGTGCAGGTTTGTAAAGCTAATTTGAGTTCAACGATTGAAAAAGGAAGATTATAGGTTTCAGAGTTGTCTGATGTGAAATTGTATGAAGATTTCTCTCTCATCTCTTTGTTTCTTAAAAAGACTGCAGATTCATTTGAAGATGAGGAGTTCTGTTGGATGGTGGAGGCCAACAGATTGGCAACAGCTTGTTTGTCAGTGATCAGAGCATCAGCAAGTTTCAAGTGATGAATGGAGGGGTTGGTGTTCTTCCCTTTGATTTTTCTAATGATGTTCACACTTTTTTCTTGGAAGTTTTCGATGTCAGCCTGGAGCAGAAACTTCTCCAGGACCGACGTTTACTAATTTTAAAAGTGTGTCTCGATTTGGCACGGAGTTTCTGATGGGCTCGAGCGTTTGGACCCGAAGATCGTTGGTACACCTGACGCTGAGCCCGTTTTCGAACTTTGGAAATTTGTTGGCAGTCTGAATCAAACCAGGGTGTTTTTGGCATTTGAAGTTTATCGGAAGACACTGGAATACAAGCTTTGCACACTTGATCACAGTGTTAGTCAGTGATTCTGCTAGGTCCGGACTCTGAAGAAAATCAGTGTCCTGGAATTCCCTAGAAATAGTGGCTGCAAATAGATCCCAGTTTGCTTTCTTATAATTTAGATGTTGAGAGACAGAGACGTGTTCAGTTATTACAGGTTGTAGAAGGACAGGGAAATGGTCACTTCCGTGCAGATCGTCATGGACAGACCACTCATAGTCCAGGACCAGCGAGGGGTCACAAACCGACAAATCTAAACACGAAAGTGAACCTGTGGAAGAGTGGAGGTAAGTTGCAGATCCGTCGTTCAGACAACACAAATCAAATCCGAAAGGACATCCTCAATTAGCAGACCTCTGGATGACGTACTGACACTACCCCAAGAGGATTGTGACCATTAAAGTCACCCAACAGCAAAAAAGGTCGAGGAAGTTCTCTTATCAGACTGACAAGGTCTGACGACAAACCGGGACAGAAGGTGGGAGATAAGGGAACAGATTGTCACAGTCTTGTGGAGAGTGACTCTCGCAGCTACAGCCTGAAGGGAGGTAGACAAAGTGACAGGACTATACAACAAAGTTTTGTGTAGGAGAAGGGCAACACGCCCGACAGTCCCAACGTGGATGGTTGTGCAGGTTTCGAAAGAATATTAAAGCCAGAAAGAGTAAAGGTCTTCTGACTTTGAATTTGGGTTTCCTGAAGAGCCACGACGGAAGGTTTTAGAGATTGACACAGAAGCTGCAGCTCCTCGAAGTTGGAATTTAGTCCACGGATATTCCAGTGGAATATTGTACTATCCATGGTGCAGAGGGTGAAAAGGAGAGAGATCAGGTCATTTCCTCATCAACGTCTGCCTCCAATGGAGCGAATTTGTTATTCAGCTTCACTGGAGTGTGTTGGTCTACAGACCTGCTGGCAGACTTGCCAACAGGCGAAGAAGGTCTGGATTTGGGAGATGGTGGAGGTTTCTTCCTCATCTCCACCATCTCCACACTGGGTTGAACTCCCTTGCCGCACGGGCACTGGACAGAGGAGTTCGAGGTAGGGGTGCTGGTTTTTTAATCTGCCCAGCAGCAGATGTTGTAGACTGCTGGGCAGTCTGAGGGGTGGCGGATTTTTTGCTCCACCAGGGGCATTCATTTTCGGTTGGAAGGTGGTGGACCTGCTACCACCAGAACTGACAGATCTTACTTGCAATGTCTTCGAAAACATGAATTCATCAGTCTGGCAGCAGACTGACCGAGTAGGGACTGTGGGAACTTTCTTTACAGCCGAAGCATAGGAAGAAGCTGTCGGCGTCTGACTGCCACAACCTGTTTCCGGGCTTCAAAAAACGAGATCTTCTTTTCCGTTTTGACGCGTTGTATAGCAGATTCTTGAATCCAAAGAGGACAGTTTCGTGAAGAGGAGGGATGGTCGCCACCGCAGTTAGCACAATGTGCCGGATCATGACCGGCCCATCATGGGTTGCCTTGCAGCAAATACACACACCTCCTGCCCAGAACAGCGGTCCCTTGACATGGCCAAACCTCTGGCACCTGAAGCACCTCAACGGGGACGGCACATACAGCTGAACACGAACAATCAGGTAGCCTACTTTGATGACCGGAGGCAGCACAGGGTTGCAGAATGTCAGAAAGAGGGTGTTGGTGGCCACTCTTTCTGCACCCTTCTTTACTGTCACCCTGCGCACCTCCGTCACACCCTGGGACGCCAGCTCCGATTTGATCTCTGCCTCTGAGACACCAGATAAATCCCGGCAGCGAATCACGCCTTTCGATGAATTTAATTGTTTGTGGGGAGTCACCTTGATCTCCCTGTCCACTAGTTTTGTTGCCTTCAGCAGCTGTTCAGATTGTTTTTGTGATTTACTTTGAATAAGAAACGAGCCATTCCTCAACCTCTTGATGGACCGAGGGTCACCTGCTATACCTTGAAAGCCCTTTGTATGGCAAAAGGGCTCAGAGCTGAAAGGGGTCTTTCCTGCTCCGTCCCCTCCATCACGAGCCAGGAAGCCCAGAAACCTGTCTTCTGTCTAATCTCTGTATCGGAATCACTGTCTGTTTGACAATCCCCTGAAATAGGGATGCTGCCTTCCTCTTCCTTTTGGGGGAATGTTTTTAGAAAAAGCCATATTGTGTTTATTATGCTTCATCTCTCCCTTACCCACCCACCTTGGAGTCCAACTAAGGGGCCAGGCCAAGAAACCAATGTCTTGACCCCTTCCAGGCTTCAGGAGAGACATACGACACACAGACACCACCAACCCTATCCCCCCTGATCATGCTCAACTCCCGGGAACAGAGAGCTGAGCACTGCAGGGGTTTACTTGGCCAGCAAGGGGACTGTCTGTCTTGACCCAGCCCCAAGAAGGGAGCCGATTAGTACACCCGGGCCAAAGTGTACTCCCTGTCTAGGAGAGGTCCGAGCCAAAGTGATGTGTTGAGAGCGCTGGCCTCTCAATCACCAGGATCTCATTCCCCTCCGACACAGGTCGCACCGCACGGCAAACGCGGCGGATCTTAAGGAGACCACAGAGAGAAAAGGAGTGTGGATAAGAAGACTTGAAGAGGGAGACGAAGATAGAAAAGGGCCAAATAGGAAAGGCAGAAAATAAGAAAAGGAGAAAGGCGGGTTACTCTTAGTCAGGATCCTCACCCTTAGCCTATCTGACATGGGAAGCCCTACCAGGGGCATCAACTCCTTACCACGTTATGCTTAGGCCAGACAGCATCTTGGCTTTTCGGACCTAGAAGCAGTTTTTTAAAAAAACCCAGCCTATCTTCAAGTATTGATGCCCCCGCCAGCAAAGCCTAAGGGATCACTGGACCGCGCAAGCCCTCCGACCACGACAAGGTCGCAACCCCCGGAGGGGTGTGCGAGTGTGTACTTCCATCAATTCACTTATTTGTCTCATACAAAAGTACTGTCATATGTACTTAGTAGATAAAAAGGATCAATTTCGCCACTGATGCATTGGAATTGTCCATTACATTGTACACTCAGCTATTATATAATCAAGTTTGGTTCTGTGCTTGTCTGTTATTCCTCTTGCCATTGTAGTGTGTGTGTGTGTGTGTGTGTGTGTGTGTGTGTGTGTGTGTGTGTGTGTGTGTGTGTGTGTGCGTGTGTGTGTGCGTGTGTGTGTGCATGCGTGCATGTCGCTCATTCTCAATAAGAATGGCACATGAGCTGTTTTACAGGTTCCGCTGTCCTCCATTTATATTAAAAAAGTAATTGCTTGCAGCCATACATTGTGAGACTGCATAGCCAAGGACCTACAACAGACAGGTATTAGTCTCCTGTGGGACCGTTATTCCTGTGCATGAGGGAACTAAATGTCACTCAAAAAAACATGCGCATGACTGTTCCTGCTGAGTTTCCACAGCTTCAGCAGCTGAAGAAAAATACTAATATCGAACTGATAATATGCATTATGCATTGTTATGATGAGTAATCATGCTTTTTAATGTTCCACTTAACTACCTCATTTATGCATGAGCTGTATTGTCTCCTGTAAATCAACCTGTAATCATCTGTTCCCGAAGATAAGAAAAAAAGTAGGCCTGTTGTTCATGAAGCCCTACCATATTGCAATTCCAATAAAATAATCCACAAAGGTCCTTAAATGACAGTTAGCTGAACCCCCTAGTTAGGTAAATAATGGGTTTTCAACTGAGACATTACTGAAGACCACAACAAGACAGTTAACCTGAAAAATGTGTGTGGTTCACCACCAGCAACATGTTCGCTACTAGCATTTTTCTCAGCAGCAAAATGAACAGTATCAAAGCTTTTCAGCTGTGCTGTGCACAAGAGAAAACCAAGGTAGGAAAAGATACTGACATTGCCACAGATTGGTTTCAGCCTTTGCCATACAATAAAATGCTGGTGCCTCAACATAGGCGTTACCAACATGTACTTGATGCGCATTTTATAAAACTAACCGAGACGCCACCAGATAACACCTGCTGCAGGCTCACGTGACCTCTTTCAAGCCCCACCATTTTGCAGAAAGAGCATCTGCTCACAGTAAGTAGGATTATTGGCTTTTATTCCTTCTCATGGTTACTTCAAAGGGGGTGACTACGTCTAAAGAGTATCTCAATCTACTTAGAAATATTTCTTTAGGCCTGACCCTCTTTATCAGTGCAAGTGACATCAAAGAGTACTTCAGATCTAACAAACCTTTTGTTTTCACTTTTCCTTGGCTGCGACAGATCTAAAAGAGCACATTTATGTTACTGAAGGTAACGTGCAAGTCTGAAGCTGGAGTGGATGTCTTCAGTATTTTTTTCACAGTGCTTTCTGAATGTCTCTTTTAACCTCTATTTTTGCAACGCATGGGAATGCAGTTGGCTTAACTTGAGGGCACCCAGTTTTTCTTCTATGTAATGGTCAGTTTATCTGAAAAGCCTCTTTTAAGAGGGAAAATCTAAAAATAAAAATTTACATCTTGCTGAGGTCCCATGTGCCATTCTTAATGAGAATGGGCGATGTGTGTGTGTGCAATACATGCCAGCCTTCACCAAATGAAAAAAAAAAAAAAAAAATATGAAATCAAATAAGTTTTAGCAGTTAAACGAATTTACTCTGAAAAAAAATATTTTGTGTATTCATATGGCAACACACTATTTACTCTAGAGAACTACTTTTTCATCTGATCTAAGATTTTAAGGAGGAAAGATTTTCAACAAAATTTCGGTGTATTTTTGTTTTAAAGACTCGTGGTGTGAATGAGCTTTTTTTTTCTTTTTGAATGACTTCAACGTGGTGACAGCCCTGATAATGCACTCCGCGCCGGCTGGGCTGTAACTTGTGTAAGCAACATTACATTACTTCAACACCTCAAGGTTTCACATCATTAAAAATGGAAAGATTTCATTTGTATTAACCTTGATAAACAGATCAGTATGACAGCTCACAATGTAAAGCCAGGACAAACATATCTAGATGCCATTTCAAGAAGATGTGGCTCCCACAAAGTATTTAAAGACATAAGTTTGTGATTCGCGCCACCTTACAAACTTGTTTATGATGCGCCTTCACAACCAAAACAATTCAACTTCCAGTTCCGGTTAATCACGTTGCAATTTTTTTTCAGATCGAAGAGGACACGAGAAGATACAGAATATTTTTTAAGATAGTAAAAATTCTCAAGACAAAACTGTTTCATTTAATGAACGTAAACATCGCTATCGAACAGCTGTATTTGGGTAACAAAATATAGATACTTCTTATGAGCTTTGTTCAAGAAAATTAACCTCAAGCGTGTTTTGTGCATATTCCAATCCAAAAATGCAGACAGATGACATGTTGCATTCTGGGAAGTCATGAAATATGACGAATTCACCCTAGCAGTCGAAACGAACTGGCGTTTTTAATTGATGCTTGCAAGTGGGCATGTTCAGGTAAATGTCACAGCAATGTGTTTGACACGTGGACATATGTTCGCTTTTCAGCTGACATTCAAGCAATGTTATTATTTGAAGAGATGAAACAGCTGCAAAAGACTTTTGTTACATGTTTGCCGGCATGCTTGTTTTTTTCTTCTTTTTTTTGTTCAACGGATCATGTTTTGTTTTGTCTGGTGAACTAATGAGAGGGCGCGCACTTAAAACCATACATCATTATCATCAGACAGCTTTCCTGATGTATCATCTTTCAGTTTTTGTACCAGTATGTGAACCCAATGACTTAGTTAATCATGCGGTTTACACGGTTTTCAACCATGAGAATTAACACAATACGTTTACTTGTAATATCAAATTGTAGTAACATGACAAAAAGTTTACCTGATCAACAAATTTGAAATAAAACCTCCATCAAAAACAAATAACAAAAATTAGCTTTGAAATGGTGCAAAACTGTTTGTCAGTCGGACATGAGGGAAGAAAGTTATTGTTTTTTAAGTGATTTAATACACCTAGTAAAATTTTTGAAATATTGAATGTGATCTAACCATGAAATGTTATGTCCCCAAGGCCGAGGTCACAAAGTCGACAGGACGTCAGATGACAAAGGTTGTCATACCCACTTCGTCACTTCAAACAAGATTAAGAAAATTTAAAACATTGCTCTTGGCTCGATTACCTTTTAAGTTTGACAAAATTCCTTTAAAAAAAAAAAAAAAAGATAACATGCAAACATATTAATGAAAACGATTTGTAATGAGCCATATGTAATGAGCCATTCAATGTTGTATGCTTTTGAAGAACTCTGATGACCTGAAAGTACAAGCTGCAGTACATTAATTTGTCCAATAAGCATGCAGGAAAGTCTTCACTCTATATCGTACCACAATGTGATAGGGATGCAACACAACAATTTTGTGTGCAGTGAACATGCCGGCAGTGCTACCAACGTAAGATGTCACGTCCAGGCTACAAGTTATGATCATATATCATGTCTTGACATAATCTTTTACCTTCTGTTTGCAACATGGTTTGTTTTTTTTCTTGTATTGAGGGTATGCACAGCGCAGTCGAAACTGTTTCACTAGCTTCCATTGTTTACTGATGTGAATTGCCAGTGTTCTTCCACTTGTTCCAGTCTGGGATCATGTCCTGCTCAGTGGTCTTCACTGAATTGATTATCAGCACACAAGATGTATACTAAGTTGGTTCATGTCATCCATTACCATAGGCCTTTAGGACCTATTCTTCCAAAGGAAACCACAGTTTCTAATTTCATTTGAAAGGCTGTTGGGAAACAGATTCAAATCTATGTTTACTGTGACAGGGTTCGCGATAACCGGTAATTGCCGGTATTTTACCGGTTGTAAACAGGAAATACCGAAAATTTTCGAAGCTGCCGGTACCACGGACCGATTCTGTTTGCCAGTGACCGATTAGATTTCCGTCAGAGAACAGATAAATGTCTGTTCTACCCCACTTGCTCCTCCACCAAGTTTTTGGGCGAAAGTGGCCTAAAAGCGCCTTTTCCTGTTCTCTGACAAGTAAGACTTCAATAACCAAAAAATAACGATTATCTACAAACAGACATACTGTGTAGGGTTATCCGTTTTTAATACTAATTTACAAAACTTTTCAGATTTTAGTTTTTGTTTAATCCTATGTTTTTTCCTTGATCGTTTTCAATAACATCATTTTCGCGCAAACATTCTTCAAATGAGTCTCTGTCTAAGTGTCTTTCATGTGAAATAACACTACAGTCTTTAACTGTTCTCTAAAGTCTTTTAAAACCGAGTTATATTTCTGGCATAAATCCACACACTTATCCCATCATGTCTTCCGCTGAAAGCCAGCTTTGACAAAGTGTTTCTCTTTTTAACTATATCTTTTTCTGCCGAACAGTCATCTATAATAAAGAGTGTCTGCGTTCCTTCAAACACTTTATAAAAGTATTCTAAACACTCACTCAGTTTAGTGCTAGGATTAACTAAATATACGTCATTGTCTGTCCATATAAACCTTCTATCATGATATGCTTTGTTCCTTTTAAGTGTTGGACAGAAAATTACAATATGATCAAAATTATAGCGATAAACTGTTTGTAATAAGTCTAGGACAAATATTGTTTTTCCACAACCAGTCTGCCCACAAATCATTGAACAATGAGGGATTTTATCATAAAGTTTAACTGCTCCATAGTTTTATAACAGAATTTAATCTAATCCAGTTATTATTTTTATCATACTCTCCGTCAAAACTTGTTCAGTATAATAAAACCCTATGAGGCCTAAATGTGTAAGATTAATCCAATTCAGTTCTGTAAGATTGTTTCTATTTAAGTCAACATTGATTTTGTTGCTTGTTGTTATGATCTTAATATCCTCACCATTGTGAAGAACGACGATGGTAACGTTAAGGCGTTTAACGTCTAAGTTTTGCCAGCTAATATTAATTCCTTTTATAAGGACGTCACTAACGCCCACAACCCATCCTTCTCCACATCTTTAAAGACAGAAATTTCAAATATCATTGTGAACGTGTCTCCTAATTTTCTGCTTGGAAAGAACTGTAATTTTGTAGAAGCTTTCTTTAAAACCGTTTCTTTTCTGTGGAGGATGTACTGTTTTTTCCCATACGGCGTTATTTCAATCTCTTTCCGACTATTGTCGTCTGGCATAAGACTTACATGTAAAGGGCCAGAGTTGAATGCTTTTCTGAAACTTTTTTGACGGCTAAAAAATGTAAATGGGCTTATGAATTCAAATTTTATTTCCCATTCAAATATGGTTCTAAGTGCCATTTGAGGTCAGGCTTTCGAACTATTTTATATTCATACTGGCCAACATTATTTGCCTCTAGATTGCGCAGTTGTTCTAGTTTAGGAAACTTTTTGTTGTCGCCAACCTCTTTGCGTTTATAATCACCATCTTTAGTGTACTCAAAACCATACAAAGTGCCTATTTCACCGTTCTGTTCAAAGTCCGCAACGTCTGCAAGGTCTTTTAATTCTAAGTTATACACCTCACAGGCGCTAATGTAACTCCGGATTCTTCTGGTCCACGCGACATGTTTTAGTACAACTAATTATTTTATTTCCAAAACAATGTGCAGGTTATCACATTTCACAACTTTCCCCGCTTTGTCTTTGATTTTTTATATTAAATGATCCGACCCTCCCACAAACTAATCTTTTAAACTGTAAATTAGGGAATTGTATAATTTCATAATCGCAATATGCAGCTTTCCCTGACGGAAGAGCTCTTAAAACAGTTGAGGGTCTTCCATCATATAAGTTTTCATCAGTGCTTAGCTCATCCAAATGAATATAGAGTAATGAATGTAATGCAAGATCGAGCGGATTTTCTCCCTCATAAGTAGTTTTGTTTGACGTAACTCTAAAACTATGAACGGCCCGATTGCAGTTGTAAAGCCTAACATTTTAGCTAGCTCTTTATCAAAATAGTACCCTACTTCTTCTTCTTCAGGTTTGAAGGTCAACATGTTTTCAGATTCGCATTGTTAAGTTGAGAGCAATGTCGAAGTTACTCATTGCTTCTTTTAGCGAGCAAAACCCGTAATAACCATCAGGTATGGTTAACTGGCTAACTAATTGGCCTCTATTATTAACTTTTTTAATCTTATTAGTCTCCTTGGCTTTGCTTATATTAAACCATACGACTTTGTAGAATATTTCATGGAGCGCGACCGTTCTGGTTCCGCATTCGTTATTAATAGCATGTTCTAAAAACGAAGGGCGGTCTTGAGTTGTTATTGTTACAAACATTTTTTAAAACAAATTAAAAATGAGTGCATTCAAATATACTGATGCAAAATATTCTGTTGGGCCGCACTACAATCTTAAAAATATAACAACTGGCACCCTCGACATTTCTGTGACCCAGACTGACACCTTTCATAAAAAGGTAAGTACTCCATTGGCCAAATATCTTAACCCCCCTATTAAAAAAGACTACATCGCGAAAGTGTGGTTCAGTCATCTGATGCAGTTTTATCAGAACCAGTTAAACTTTGCTGTGTTTTGTGCATCAACTGGGTGTGGAGTGTCGTATGCTGATCACTTAAATCATCCTAATCCTTTGGTTAGGTCAGTGTATAGATTTCATTTCTATTACACCTTCAGACGTATTTTGACTGAACTGCAAGCGCCATTGCCAAATGACAAACCGTTTAATCCCTTCAGCAACAGAATAGACATGAAGGCTTTTGAACGAATCTGTAACGAATTCAATATTAACATCAAGACAGACTTTAGACAAAAGTTGGATCTTAATCATGGCTTAGGCACCCCATATTATTGGGCGTGCACAGAAAGTATAACTATGACTGGAATCCTCCTTACACATCTTTCTCTTCAGGCACAGGCGTTCACCTTGGGTCTATAGAGCAAGAGCATAAAACAGCATGGACAACATTTATCTTAGACACTTCTAAGGGCCTAACTAAAGCAGAATAGAACGAATAAACGACTCTGTTCGTACTTACGTTTGGTGTTTGCTAGGCTCGCAAGCACAAACTAGATCGAGCATAAACTGATCCTTCTACCGGCTTTGATGCACAAAAACAGTACTTAGCAAATTTAGAGGACGCCATTAATTCTACAGTCGATTTACCTTCAAGTATTAAAAGGTACCAAAATGTTTTACAATTCGCAAGATCGAAAGTAGACTTTGCTGTTGGCACTGGTTTATACATGCTGCCTTCTGACCTCAGGCTCCAGGTAGGAACAATAATAAACTACAATAATGAAATCCTTGTGGCAGGCAATGAACAGAAAGTCGGAAAAAACGAAATAAATTCTGAGCCAGTAATATTGCAAGCAGTAAAAAAACAAGATGACCCTCCAAGAATAAGTCATCCAATTCCCGTGGTCCAAAGCCCGAAGACCGTTGAAGACTCAGCAAAGCTCGCGGACTCTGTTCGCGAAGTCAAAAATATTGACCATGAATATGAAAAGACAGCGCTTGTTCTTGGATTAACTGGCCTAGGATTACTTGGTCTTTATCTTACTAAAAATTAACCCAACTATTAAGAGAACTAATGTCCATAAGTGCTCGCCATAAAGCCAACTACTTTGCTTGCAGTAGACAAAAGCCAGCTAACAATACTTCCTAATATACTAGGTAAAGAGTCTATAGCTTTACCAGCTAATTTTTTTAATAAACTCGCAAGATGATCAAGCTGTTTTTTTACCCATGATTTATCAGGTGGAGGCGATGGTGGTGGAGGCACTGGGCTTTGACCACCACCGCCTGTAATAGCCATCACCAGTGTACTTATTGCAAATCCTAAGGCCGTTATAACGCTTGCTAATGTGACTCCTTGCTCTCTAAACAGTGTTCTTATTCTTTCTGCTAGCGTTGTGTCTCATATAAAATTCTTTGAATAGTTTCTCTTATTCTGCTCACTTGAGTTCGTAAGTCTTCTCAGTTAGTAGACAACACTTCTAGTCTTGCTGATCTCTCTTGTTCAAGATCTTTTAGTCTTTGGGTTATTCTTTCTTTAATATCATGCCCTAAGTTGGCGTCATCAGCCTCAACGAGTTTTTCTTTTTCTCTTTTTATATGCTCATCTATTTCACCCAGTTTTGCTAAATTGTTTGTTAATTCGCCTCTGATGCTTCTTAAAGCATGATCAAGGGCCGCTATTTCTCGCATGGGTAGCGGGGAATCATTAATTGTTTTTAATGCTGTTTCTTCGGAAAAACTGGTTTCTGCTTGCATTACTTTGTCCGCTGTTTGACTTAAATCTTGAAGTTCCATGTTTTGTATTTGGTTATCTGTTGGGAGTTCTTGTAGCGTGTTTTGAAGTTTAGCAACTGCTTCCCTATCTAATTTTGGTTTAGTAATGGCAAGGCGATTTTGGTCGCTCACACTGAGCCTTTGTCTAATTGTACTCTTTTTTAAAAACTTTGATGAGTCTGGTTTAGATGTAAGCTGAACAAGTTGTCCTTGGTCGCTCCTTACAAACAAATGGTCATCTTTTACTTCAAAATCATTAGGGTCTATAAATTCGGGAGGTTCTTGGCCTAAACTTTGGTATAATGATTTGACCTTACTTTCTGTTAATTCACGCCGCAAAGAGAGCCCCGAGCGATGCTGTGTCAAAGGGATCATTTCACTCATGTCGTCTCCAGGATCAAAATCATCATAATCTTCATCTTCAATGCCTGCCATGTTTCTTTAATAATTAACTTTTTTATTTTGTTTTATAAAAAATGTCACAAGCATATGGCTCGATTCTTAACCCGCATAGAAGGCTGAAAGAGCCCCTTGGCGTGAAGGGAAATAAACGGAATATTACTGTTTCAAATAATCCATCTACTATTGATGCGGATCAAATTCTTACTGTCAAATTTCCGGACCTAGGAGCAGATGAAGTGATTGTGCCAGGCTCTGGCCGTCTACTTTCAAAATAGTACTCGAATCAGAAACAGACCCAAACAGGACAGTTGTCCAGAATTTGGGGCGGGCAATCGTTAAGAAAATTTCTATAAAACTTGAGGGGCAAGAAATATTTTCTTTACACAATGCAGACATATTTTTAACCTATTCTGATCTATGGCTAACCGGGAATGAAAGGGATGATCTTGCGTTTCAAGGAATCGAAAATGAAGAAGCACTAAAACTTAGAATAGGCGCCGCAGTCGCCGCAGATGCTAAAAGCAGCAAAAAGGCTGTAGCTGTAAATTTGCGTATGGAAATCGTTTTTTCCATTCCCTTAGATTTTGAGTTGTTAAAAGCGCATGCGCCATACTTTCAAGGAGCATTAAAAGACAGATTGTCATATGAACTAACTTTTAATGAATACAAACGTGTTATCAGATCATCAGACACCGAAGCAAAGTACAGCATTTCTGACATCTCGTTAGAGTTTGACGTTGTTAGCAACCCTAATTAGCAAGGCTGATTGAGCAACAATATCAGTCAAAATTAGCAATATATTACGAAAGAGTGATTCATCATACAACATATCCCAGAAGCAGGCAGACGCTATATGGAATTTTAGTTTTAGTGTCGCAGCAAGATCGCTTAAAGGTATTTTATTGCTGTGCGAAGATGAAGAACCGTTCAAAAGAGGAAGTGAAAAGTTTTTTAATCCTAAAATAACGAAAGTACAATGTTCGATTGAGGGTAGTCCTAACCAAATCTACGCTAGCGGCTTAAACCTTATCAGCATTTTGACGAAATAAGAAAATTGTTCGGGGGTGGGAGGTGTAGAAATCCAAAAGTTGACCTTGTGTCTAAAGATCTACACCTTCACAATGTTAGACTCGATGATTATTTAACAACGAAATACGGCTTATGGATTGACTTAAGGTCAACAGAGGATAATAAGTTACATGGAAGCGGAGAACTGTGAGAGACGTAATAAACATTCAAATTGATAAAGAAGAAGAAGCCGATAAACCGCTTAATGTACATTTGTTTTTAATATATGATGCGCAGCTGAATATTCAAGATAACAGATTAAAAGATATACAATACTAAATTATTTTTATTTTATAAAAAGCATGTCTGTTCAGTTTATCCAAATGTGCCTACAGCGCCGCCAAAAGAAGAGATAGTAGAAAACCCCTAACATAAAAACCTTTAGATTAACAAACATTACGCAAATGCAGCAAGTACTAGAGCAAGACCTTTCAAAATACAGCAAAACCAAACGAAGGTATTCTGCTGCTTGTAATGCTGTTACATATGTTAAAACTGGAGCATCAACTATAAGTGCTGCATCGGCAGAACAAGTGTAGGCCTCTTAGCAACGGGCATAGGCGCACCCGCAGCTTTACCTCTAGGAGGTTTGTCTTTAGCTCTTCGGTTTGTGTTCATTAGCTGTAAGTGCGGCTGGCAAAAAATTAAAAAACTAAACTCCAAAAGCACACAGCTATGGTTCAACTAATAACGGCTAAACTTAGTTCGTTTAAACTGACAATAAATAAAGCGCTTGTTGACTCAAACATCACGGATGAAGAATTTAATCGTTTACAGGCCGATTTTGATGACTACAAAAGACAAAAGTTTGATCTTCAAAGAAAGGCGAGGACAAGTTTTTCAACAGCCAGACGCCGAGCAGATAAAAAAGGAATGCTTAAAAAAAGTAAACGAAACATTAAACTCTGTTCTAAACAGCTCACAGTAACAACATCGAAGGGTGTTTATACTTTAGTTTATGAGTCCAAGCACAAAAAGACCGTTGATATTGATTCTGATTAAATCGTTGTATTTTTTTAATTTAAATAAATATGTTGGCTTAAAAAAGAAAGACAGCATGGCTAAGATATATGAAGCCCAGATGAATTGTTTGAAGGAATGCTCGAGAAAGAGCGTTTGTCAAGAGCACTGAATGATATTGATTTAGAAGTTATTAATCCAGAAAACGTGCGGGCAAGCGTTGTACATGCAATTTCTCAAGTTCCAAGTAAACTAACAATAGACCCGCCAGTTAAAGTAATGTTAGCTGTTTTAATCGACTATAGTAACAATAAATGAAGAAAATCTAGAAGTCTGGGTCTCGACTAAACAACAGACTATTCTTTCCTCTAATGACTTAACACCCGGTTGGGCAGACGAACTGCTTGCACAGTTTGACGCTGCCGCTGAAGAAGCTAAAATGAGAGGCTCTGGTTGGTCAGAGGGCGAAGTCTTAGAGATCAGATTAAAACAGTCTAAGTATGCACCAATTGTAGGCAAGGCTTACATTCCGCTACCTCGAGAGTTGGTTTTAAAGAGAGCAGTTTTAAACATAAAGAATTCAGACGACAAATGTTTCATGTGGTGTGTTCTTGCAAGGCTGCATCATGTCCGCGAACACGCAGAGAGAGTGACTAACTATGAACCTTACAGCAATGATCTCAACTTTAGTGGAATATCCTTTCCTGTTAGTGTAGACCAAATTGATCAGTTTGAAGAACAAAACAAACCAATAACTGTTAATGTATACACATGGGATGAGGAAACAAATCTGGTGCCAATTAAAGTGTCCAAGAACAGCCCAACAATAGGTGATCCAGGCAAAAATCATGTTGACTTACTGCTGATGCTTTCACCAGCGGCGCTACCCAATACACATTGATACGAACAATGAGCAGATTATTGGTGCATACTTCAAAAAACACTAACAAACAAGAGTTCTGTAGAAAATGTTTAACAAGAATTCCATCTGTTAAAGCCGCAAGCGAACATAAGAAACATTGTATCGGCCCAGTTGACTGTAATACAGAACTAATTACGCACCCACCCGGATCTAAAGTTAGTTTTAAAAACTGGAAACGGATACAAAATTCTCCATACGTAGTTTACGCAGACTTTGAATCACTCATTGTTCCTTATGAAGGGCCAGCGCCACAAAAACTTCGAAAAACAGTCTTAATGAGTAATCATCAGATTTGTTCATTTGCCTTCATTGTTGTTAGGTCAGACGGTGTCCATTCAGAACCAAAATTGTATAGAGGACCTAATGCTGCAGAAACATTCTTAGAATGCATGCAGCAAGTGCGTAATGACTGTTCTAATAATCTAAACTATCTGAAATCAAGATGACGCCTGAAGACCAAAACAGTATGACGCAGCCACTCACTGTTGGATTTGTGGTTTAGGTCTCTCATCAGACGCAGAGAATCCAACAGTAAGAGACCATGATCACATTAGCGGAAAGTTCAGAGGAGCAGCGCACAGTAAATGCAATCTTCAACTAAAGTTTGATCCTAAGACATGGAAGCTGCCTGTATTCTTTCATAACTTGCGAGGTTACGACTCTCATCTTATAATGAAAGCAGTGGACGATGCCTTCAGGGTGTCATGCATTGCACAGTCATCAGAAAAGTACATGTGCTTTAATCTAAATAAACATGTCTTTTTTATGACTCTATGCAACACATGATGGGTTCATTAGAGTCACTGGCTATGTCCTTAAAGTCCTGCCCAATAACAGAAGAATATTTTGACTCAACTCTTGTTAGAAAGGGCGTTTACCCTTATGAGTACATGAACAGTTGGGAAAGGTTTGATGAAGACACACTTCCTCCTAAAGGCGCGTTCTTTTCTAGTCTCAGAGGAAAGGACATCAGTGATTCTGATTACCAGCATGCTCAAGATGCGTGGCAGAAGTTAGATTGTAAAACGATGGGAGACTATCATGATTCATACTTGAAGGCAGATGTATGTTTGTTGGCGGATATTTTTGAAAATTACAGAAAGACCTGCATGAAACATTATAGCTTGGATCCTGCGCATTACATTTCTGCGCCCGGGATGAGTTGGGATGCTTTCTTAAAGTTTACAGGAATACAGATTGATTTATTGTCTGACCTACCAATGATCAGATGATTGAAAACGGATTGCGTGGAGGAAGGGATGCTTTCTTAAAGTTTACAGAATACAGATTGATTTATTGTCTGACCTACCAATGATTCAGATGATTGAAAACGATTGCGTGGAGGAATTAGTATGGCGTCGCATCATTACTGTAAAGCAAACAACAAATACTTGGACGACTATGATCCAAGTAAAAAGTCTAACTATCTCATGTATTTAGATGCAAACAATCTGTATGGTTGGCTATGGCACAATCACTTCCATTACGTAACTTTAAAATGTACACAGGCGGCGATCCGGAAAATATTCAAAAGGCATTAAAGTGGTTGAACAGTTTTAACGCCGATCAACATCAGGGCTATATTCTAGAAGTTGACTTAGAATATCCTCAGGAACTCCATGACCTGCATAATGACTATCCATTAGCAGCAGAAAGTCTAAAGATGGATCCAAGAGAACCACCTAAACTTGTGCCTAATCTTCGAGGCAAAAAAATTATGTCTGTCATTACAGACTTCTGCAATTTTATTTAAGACATGGGTTGAAGTTGACAGCAGTTCATCGCATAATTGCTTTTGATCAAGAACAGTTCATGAAACCATACATCATGAAGAACACTGATCTTAGAACTAAATCCACAGATGCTTCAAAAAAAGACTTTTTCAAGCTGATGAACAACAGCTGTTTTGGAAAGACTATGAGAATCCGCACAAGCGTAAAGATGTCAGATTAGTCACCAAAGAGAACGAAGCAATTAAGCTGACTTCAAAACCTAATTATCAGGACTTTAGAGATTTCATGATCAGCTTTTTGGCATAAATGATGAAAAAAAAGAAAGTCAAATTAGACAAACCTGTATTTATTGGGTTTACTGTTTTAGAATTATCAAAACTTTTGATGTTAGAGTTTCTTTATGACTACTTTAAGCCCTCGTATCCTGAGTCCAGAGTACTTTACACAGATACAGACAGTTTTGTTATAGATATCCCTACTGAAGACATCTATAAAGACATGGAATTAGAAGTAGCTAAAGGGCATGCAGGATGGTATGACACGTCCGATTATCCTAAAGATTCGCCTTTGCATTCAATTACTAATAAGAAGGTTTTAGGAAAGATGAAGGATGAATTATCTGGAAAGGTGATCAAGGAGTTTGTTGGTTTAAGGTCAAAAATGTACAGTATTTCGAGCCAGGAGAAATCATTAAGAAAGCAAAGGGAATATCTCGCAGCGTTGTGCAGTCAAACATATCACATGACAACTACAAAGAAGCATTGTTTGGCAATAAGACTTTTCATCATGACAACGTAAAACTGCGATCTAATCTACATGAGATCAACACAACAGTTGTAACAAAGAAGTCGTTAGATAGAACAAACACAAAACGAGTATTTGTTAATCCAGAGTTTTCATATGCAATCGGGCACTGGAGGACCGCATAAACAGGGGGGTTTATATTTTTCATCAACTTTGTTATAAGATCAATCATAGCTTCATCCAATTCATTTAAATCTTTTCTCATGTTTGCTTGATGCGTTCGAATTTTTTTTATTATTTCAAGATATTCTTTTTTCCCAATTTGGGGGTTTGAGTTGTAGGTGATCTGGATGATTTAGCATGCATTGATTAATCCCCGAAAATGTTTCCTTAATAGCATTACACGCATGAAATGATTCCCGTATCATTTTCAAGGTCTCTTCCTTTACCATTCTTGTTTCGTTCTGCGCTTCCTTCTGGCCTTCCATTTTAAACCAAAATATGTTTACGTAAATTAATTAAAGCGGAACTGTGTCTGGCAGAATTATCTGCAGTTCTTCCTTCACAAAAGATCTTTGAGGAGCTGGTTGTTTTGTTGTGTCAGTTTCTCGTAAATAATACACGGGCGGATTCATCTTTACAATTCTTTTTATTTCATACGGGTCAACACTCCAAACTGGATCGGTTGCCCTGATGCGAGCGTCCCCTTCTGCTTCCCCCGTAAATAAAGGTACCTTACTTTTAAACCAAACGGTAATAGTTTGCTAGTTGTACTGGAGTCTTCAGCAACATTTATTGTTTTTCTTTTGATTGCTTGTACTGGTTTTAGCCCTTTAAATTCTTCATTATTCATTGCGCGCAAAACTGAGGGCAGTCTTCTAACCCATTCTGTGTTGCGAGAATTGTCAATAAGCTCTCTGTGATACTGGTAGGAAAAAAGTCTTTCAGCTAACTGTTTGTTAAAGTTTTCAACTAAAGCCTGTGATCTTGAACTCCGGGAATGCCTCTTTTAATGGTAACTCTATGTTTTAACAATAATTGATTCACTTGCCCTTTAAATTCTTTTCCATCATCGACTTGAATCATGCGAGGATAAGTTAAGGGACCCCGTTATATATTAGTTGTATAGCAACAGCAACAGCAGAAGCACTCTTTTGTGTTAATGGTTCCGCATCTTTGTATCTTGAAGCTACGTCAATGACTGTGAGTGCGTACTTAAATCTTTTTCGTCTAATCGTATCAGAGGTAAATATAGAAGATCCATTTGATGGGTGTCGTTCAGTATTGTATTCGCAAAGTGTGGTCTCTGTATTCGTTTGGGTGCAGGTAAATAAATTTGCCAAATCGCTTGTTTAGATAACCATTCTTTTGCTGTTTGTTCACTGACACCTGCCGCTTGGCTTAGCTTTTTGATTGCTGTGATTCCCTTCCAATATCCTTTTGGCGAATAATAGATTTTGTTCATTTTTTACTCAGCCAATATTATGTGCAACAAAATACACAACGGTCATACCAAAGGCAATAAACGCGATTTCTTGCATCTTTTGTTTTTTTCTGATGGTTGATAAAAGTCACTGAATTTTGGCGAGGGCAATGTTTCAATTGGTTTGCCTGTTACAAGATAATATTCTTTTATCGCTTGGTCAACATCTTTAAATGTGTAAGCTGCATGCCCCTGTTTTTTCAGCGTGTTATTAATAAAATCTAACTGCTCAAGTCTCTGCTTTTCATAGCGATCTTGTGCTGCAGCTAGTTGCTCCATAGCTTTGTTATGTCTTTTTCTCTCGCCGTCATCCCGCAGTTTACTAAATGCGTAATTACTTCCACTAAAAGCGAGCGCATTAACCACAGCGCCGCCTATCATCATTACGAGTGAAGCCATTTTTTTAAATGTATTTTTTTTTCTTACATATTTATATTGTCCGGAATTATTCCTTGCTTAACTAGAAAATCTTTCGTAGCAAACGAAGCTGCAATGATAGCAATTAGCTTGCTGAATCCTCAAAGTCTAGTTTGCTAAGATCTGCTGGTTTAATTCTTAACAAGCTTTTTACCAAGCATTGAGTATCCTACACTTAGGCCTCCAATAACAGCAGAATGGTATACAAGGTTAGCAACAGTTTTTTTCGGTGCTCATTTTTTAGAAAATAAAATAATTATAATTAATAAAAAACATGAACAGTGATGATCTACTAACAGCTACAAGGCAGCCTAAACCTTCCTGAACTTATGAATGACCAAGTTGATGGCCAGCTGTTATGCCCCAAAAGGAGAGGTTGTATTCTTTGGCGGCGTTGGAAAAACAAAACAGTTCCTCGGAACTGAATTCAGCATTGAACAGATTCAACATATGTCGCCGCAAGACATTTTAAAGTATCATAACAGTATGAAGCGCAGCTGGGGTCTAGAATGGTGAAAAGTGTGGGGCAAACGTTCTTAGTTTGTACACTAAACTAGTCAGTAGATTTGCTCCCATTGATTCTGAACAAGATCTTACTATGATTTAACGCAAGATCCAGTTTTAACAAAGTCATTAGAGTCTCTAGGATGTGATTTATACTATAGATTTGGAACATTGTTATCGCCATTAATCATGGGATTAATAACTTTTAATCATATAGATTTTATTTCCCTTCAAAATGACCGAGCCAGAAAATCAGCAGAATCAGAAAACACTGAATCAGGTGGAGAAAGTAACCAAGCCAGAAAATCAGCAGAAAACACTGAATCTGGTGGAGACCAGTGAAAAGCATCCTCATCCTGGGCGTGTTAAAGCAGGAAGAAAATTAGCAGAGTGGAACAGACAAAAAAAATTAATGTTTCAGAATATAACTCATGTTCCCCGAAGATGGAGTATGGTGCCCTTAATGGCGGGATAAAAAAACGGTCATACACACAAAACTCCACTGCCTGTGTATACAGGCAGTGTCCGCAGGAGTATCAGCCTGCGTAGGCAGAAAGAAAAGAAAGACTCATAATGAAAACATAACACCGCCAACGCCAGAACAAGTTGATTTAATGCCAGCTATAAAAACTCCATGTGATTCAAGGCCTACAGCACCAAAGTCTTCATGGTATATTGAACTTAAAACTGTGCCATTTTGGCGCCCTTGCTGCTGTGGGGGCAGTTATTACGGTTATAAAATATAATTATAAAGAATGGCAGCCAAAACAAAAGCAATCAAAAAAATCTGAACCGCTAAATACAGAAGGCAACAGCACGCCAGAACCGTCAACAACAAAGAATCATTTTGATCCATTTCAGATGGAATAATATTTTAAGAACTTAATTTTAAATTTTTTTAATAAAAATAGATCATGGCGTATTATAAAATGATAAAGTCAATAAATAAAGACATGGAGTCTATAAAAGACATTTCCATAGACCAGAATTGTAATCAATGCGGTTGCTTAGGATGTAAGAACTTCATTAAGATCTATGCAGAGAACGCTGAGCAAAATATTCTCAGCGATGACGCGTTTTTTGAAGCGTGTGTGTACTATATTAGACACTACTATTTAAGATAAAAACATAGATTGTATTTTTTGATAATTATAAATAACTTGAATAAGAACTTGGTTGTACTTAGAGGATGACTTAGTTATGATCTTGAGGTAACTTGAGTAAGAACTTGAGTAAGAACTTGTGGATGACTTGAGGATGACTTGAGTAAGAACTTGTGGATGACTTGAGGATGACTTGAGGACAACTTGAGGATGACTTGAGGATGACTTAAGGATGACTTAAGTAAGAACTTGTGATGACTTAAGATGACTTGAGGGCAACTTGAGTAAGAACTTAGAAGTGACTTGGGTGACTTGAGTGTGTGCATGCGCGGGTGGGAGGTGGGGTGGGAGGTGTGCGTGCGCCTTTGATTATTTATAAGAAACGAATGTTCAGAATATAATATATTTATTATCAGTAAAACAGCAAAACAACAACAACAATAATAACAATAACAGCATATATACAAGCACAATCGCACGCACACACACACACACACACACACACACACACACACAAGATAGGGAGGTGCTTGCATGGAGAATGGGAAAGGGTTTTATGGCTGGCGCTTGAGCACCGTAAATTCAAGACGGCTGTCGTCTCTCTGTCAACTGAAGATTATTCAAAGCGGCCACCAAGTGCATTTATCAAAGCTTGATTTAATAAACAAGACAGTTGAATAAAGTACACTCTGTGGCCGCTTGAAAAAGCAGCCAAAAAAGTTGAAGCAGGACGTTGAAGCGAAGCAGTGAAGCCAGTAATCACAGCAATATATACAAAGTCATGGAGTGCTGGTGGAAATTCAAGGCAGTCAACTCTAAACAAAACCGACCGTACATGCATGAGCGGTACTATATTTAGAGTCACGTCATAGTAGGCCTGCAGTACTATATTTAGAGTCACGTCAGTGGTAGGCCTGCAGTGGTCTTACAGCCGCGCGCACTGTTGCTAAAACGCGCCACACAACCCTGCCTCTAAACAAACCCGACGCTCCAGTAGGCAGGGTAGAGGTGGGCTTTGTAGGTCAATCGGCAAAGTCTGCCGATTGGCCTAGTTTTGTTGGGCGCTAGTAAAACTACCGCTGTGGAAGTGGCTCAATTACTCCTGCCATGCAGGTTCTAACACGTCATGTGTATCATGCCAGAATGCTTTAAAGTTGGGGTTGGATTGTATGATTATTCAGAATGAGTTTTCGTTTGCTGTATAACTCGTTGAAAGAAATCGCAAGTTTGTGAAATTTTGAATAAGAATAGAAACAAAATGACACTTCAATTAGTCTTCTTACACGAGTTGGCTCAACCAGCAAATCTTCTTTCAGATAGGACTCCCAGTTTTTTGTTTTTGACTGTTTCAAAATTGTCTTTGCTTTCTGAAGCCAATGCCCTAAAAAAGAGCCTGAGAAAGAGATTTCTTTTCACTATCTTTCACTGAGTAACAAGCCCGTGTAAGATGGGGGTCATTTCTTGAACAGTTTCAAAGGTTTTGGTTTCATCAAATGGATCGGAAGGCAGCTCATAAAGCTGTGTTTTCAAATATTTGTCAAGATCTTCAACTGAGAGTTCCGTTTTTTGTTGAGGAAACAAAAACGAAATGCTTCCTTTTGGCTTTGAGGGAGGAGAACAAGGCTCGCCACTCAATTTTCTTTGTCAAAAACTTTGCCATGGCCTCATGATAAACAATGTATTTTTCCACAAGATTGGTCTGTTGATCAGAAAGTTTTCCTTGCGAAGATAACAACATTTCATCCATTTCTTGAGTAATATTAGCGTCACTTCCAGCACTGGCAGAAGGCATTGAAACATCACTTCCCTGACTCGCCATGTTTTTAACACACACAAGTTCTCTCTCCGCACAGCCCGCCTGTCAAATGTAAAATGGCGGCGGCTGTGTATGGTGGCCACAACACAAAGTGTCACGTGATTTAAGCTCAGCACTTGATTCGATAAGAGGCTTATGCGCAGTAAACATGACTAGAACTGGCAAGCCCGCCCCGTGGCTAATTACAAGCACCACAGAGCCGCACGAACCACTGTAACCTGATACGCCCTGCCACAATCCACGAACCCTGTAGGCCTGCGTGCACAGTGCACAGTGTCTCGGTCAAGCCATACATAATTTCTAGATTTAAGCAGGATTTTTTACTTTATGTTTGTTTAGTATGTTTGTTTGTAGATAATCGTTATTTTTTGGTTATTAAAGTCTTACTTGTTCAAAATCTGAAAAGTTTTGTAAATTAGTATTGAAAACGGATAACCCTACACAGTATGTCTGTTTGTAGATAATCGTTATTTTTTGGTTATTGAAGTCTTACTTGTCAGAGAACAGGGAAAAAGGGGGCTTTTAGGCCACTTTCGCCCAAAAACTTGGTGGAGGAGCAAGTGGGTAGAACAGACATTTATCTGTTCTCTCCGTCTGAAAAAAAAGAAGTCTGACGTGACAATTTCGGAAAGGCACTAAAAATCATGCGCCTGTACCCACGCACCCACCCCTTCGCATCCCTTCCGACGAACTCTCGCAATCGCCCGACACCTCTTTGGCGCCAACCTCTTTAGCGTGCAGAACAGCAAGCTTTACTGTCAAAGACTAGAGCGTTGCGCTCTTCTCAGCACTACAGTGGCTTCATTTCACAATGACTAATCGGGGCCTAGAGGGTCTATGACTATGAATTTGCGCGTTGCTTTGAGAGAGAGGAGTCGAAAAAATGGCAGAAAAAAATCAGAAGTCACTTTTTTCTTTCTTTAGAAAACCATCAGCCCCCAAACAATCGGGAGAAGAAGATGCGTGTGAAAGCTGTAGCACTAGTGCTAGTTTGGATGCTTTTCTGACTCAGCCTTGTACCAGTACTGCTGATACAGTGGATAGTAGTGCTTCATCAACGGCTGAAAAAAGTGCGGCAAGCAGCAAACGTGGGAGGCGTGACAGCTTTCGCGAATCATGGAAACAAGATTTTGCATGGCTGCAAACAGACGAAAAAGAGACGATGTTCTGCTCAGAGTGCATCAAGACAAAACAGAAAAATGGATTTACAAGAGGATCAAGAAACTTTCAGTATTCTGCCTTGACAGAACATGCCAAGTCTGTGTCACACAATGCTGCAGTGGCTACAACATCGAAACAGACGTCTGTGTTGCCTTTTTCTGAGGCAGCATGTGCTTCAGAAATTGACAGTCTACAAGTTCAGCTTAGGACAGTGTTGGCATTGGCGAAGGGAAACATCTCTACCAATACCTATGGTCTGCTGCTAGAGCTCCAGGAAATCAAATGAGTTCCTTCCTTGAAAAATGCCTCTACATACAGGCATCATAGTTCTGTGACACAGATGGAAGAATGTCTGGAGCAAGTGACCAAAGATGAAATGAAAGAAAAACTTCAAGGCAGTGAGTTTGTGGGCATCGTCATTGATGAACATTAAACTGCACTCTTGACAAGAAATTAATTGTATATGCACGCACAGTGTCTGAAACTGGTATTGTTGATTCTTTGTTTCTGGGAAACTACACCATCAGTAACGGGACTGCTAAGTGTGTGTTTGAGAAGCTGTGTGAGGTGCTGGAGGAGTGGGGGATTACTGACAGAACGAAACTATTGAGGGGGGGGGGGGGGGGGGGGGGATTGTTTGGCAACAAAACTAAATCTAAATTGAACAAAAGACCTATAAGCGTAGGAACAAGAAAGAAGAATAGCATGAATTTACGTCACACGAATGACGGTCCTGCAGAACAACAAACTGACAGTGACACAGGCGCTAGAAAAAAACATACACACAAAATAAATAAATTCCTACCTATTTCCTGCGTGGCTTCATGCCCAAGAAGCGAGTGGCAGCAGCACGGCAGTCAAAGTCTCTGAGAGATTTGCCATTTTGTGTGTATGTTTTTTTCTAGCGCCTGTGTCACTGTCAGTTTGTTGTTCTGCAGGACCGTCATTCGTGTGACGTAAATTCATGCTATTCTTCTTTCTTGTTCCTACGCTTAGCGCTCATATGGGTCTTTTGTTCAATTTAGATTTAGTTTTGTTGCCAAACAATCCCCCCCCCCTCAATAGTTTCGTTCTGTCACAGTGCGTACCGGTTTTGATTTTCTGGGGACCGATGTTTGGGGGTTGGTCAAGATATCTCTGAAATGGCAACTCACGGTACCGGTTTTCAAAAATCCTAGCGCGAACCCTGCTGTGATGGAAGAATCTGTACCAGAAGGTATCGGCAGAGATTCAAAACTGGAACCCCTGGATCATTAGAATTACATGTCTGGGGCTTAACCAGTAGAGCTATTTATATATCCGTTTAATGATCTGAATCTGATCATTACGTTGCTGTCGCCACATCTTATGGCATTATCGCGACGGTTGGGGGTGTATGCAGTCTAATTAGTTTAAAAACATTAAGTTGCTAACCCCTGGATCATTATTAGAATTACATGTCCAGGGCTTTATCAGTTTAGTTGGGTTTTTTTTTTTTTTACATCTGTTTGATGTTTAAAATTGTTAAGTTGCTACTCCTGCTTTAGTTTAAGAATGCATTCTGGTAACGAATTACAAATACTAGAAACCCTGTTAGTTAAACAAAAAATGTGCAGAAAATTAGTTTTGAGAAAAGGTTTCTGTTTTCTATGGAATGCCCTCAAATTGTTGATGCATGTTAAAAAAAGGTACAGATTGTTTATTGTCTTATTATAACACAACACTCAATTTTTGAAGTCTTTAGCTGAGAATACATGTGAAATGGTGAGGTGGGCAGTGAAAGGATAGTAAAGTTGGGTCCAACAGGAACTTTTTGACCAAGAGTTCTCCCACCAACAGTAGAAAGAAAAAATTGTTTTTTGATGACAGGCTTGATTATCTGAATGTTGCAATCATGCGCACACGCACACACACACATACACACACACACACACACACACACATGTATGCATACACACAAACCACTCAAACATACACAATCGCACACACACACACACACACACACACACACACATGCACGCAGACACACACGTAGACACATGCACACAAACATGTACATGCAAGCAGACCAAAGAACACAATGCAAATATTAAGCCAGTATATATATCACAGCAAAATCACAAAGATGGAAAATGATTTGTTTTTAAGAGACATGCTTTCTCTGTCCAAAAACACAGTTGTGTGCTTCTGAAGCTGATGTGTGTGCTGTGATATGTTGATGCCTGTTGCAGCCAGCAGGAGGTGTGGCGGGGTATGGAACGTGACTGCTACTGCTGCAGGCCAGGCCCCTCTGTCACTAGCACCGCTCCAGTCTCGTTTACCATGGAGCCCTATTCCCTTGGCAGGCCCTGTCCACAGCCCCACACCAGCTGCCAGCCAGAGACCAGCATCATGGATGTGGAGTCCGCTCTCCACGAGCTGGACAGCTTGAACAGCGCCACCTCCCTCGCACAGCCTTCCGCCTCCAGCAGCAACGCTGCGGCCAAAGACCAGCGGCCCGAGAGAAAAGTTCGGGTGCGGTCTCTGAGCGAGAGCATGGCCAGCACATCCTGCAAGCCTGCCAAGTCACACAGTGAGACCTCACTGTACAGGCCCTTGGAGCTGGAAGCGCGGGGGAGCCACCATAATCGGACCTGTGTCATGGGCTCTAAGATGATTGGCTGCAGCTTGTCCCTGCCGCGGAAGTTCGGTAACTACCACATGGTGCAGAGGAACTCTGCTTTGTTAGTGACATCAGTGCCACAAGGCTGCCTCTCCAGCATCCCCCACAGGTTCCTGCGCACTGGGCCATGCCTGACAGCGGTGTGGGCAGTTACTCTGAGCAGAGCAGTTCCAAGTCTTCTTCACCTTCCAGTATGGGCTCATACCGAGAAAGTGACATCTTAGAAGAAAGACAGGCCCAGAAAAGGCTACGCCAGAGAAAGGTGTCTCTAATGCGGAAGGACAGGTATCGACGCATGCACCAGCCCTACTCCATTCCTTTCCGCATGTGCCAGTCAATGAGTGAAGAGAGCACAGCATCCTTGAATGACTTTCTCAGTGGTGCAGGGTCTTCAAGAACCTCAGTCTCGACAACTGCATCTCCTCTTAAACCACAGGTACAGATTACAAAGTCACGCTCCATTGACAATCTGGAACTGGCCAAACTACGGCTGACTGATAACTCTGATACCAGACAGACAGATGGTAGTCTCCCTTTGGGGCAGGATGTAGAGCAGATGGCAACAGAGATGAAAAATTTGCATATGGTTTGATAGCTTGGGGGGGGGGGGGGGGGGGGGGGGGAGTGGAGAGGTTTGCTTTTCTTTGCAGGTGAAAAAACATTTGCCTTCTGTTCTCTATCACTTTCCCCACCCCCTGTTCTCCCAACCCTCTCCCTTTGTCTTACCTGCATTAGTGTTGTAGAATGGTTCTCATTGGATAATTGCTGTGGTTCAGAATACATGAATTCCAGACAGGTTTTAGAAAACCAGAAAAAGAATAGTCGGGGAAAAAGGATGACATGGTTTACTTTAACACACATAAAATGCTGTCAGTCAGTGGATGAAGAGATTGTATTATTCACAAGGAAACTAAATAGGGATTTTCATCAAAGTTCGAGGGGCACGAACAGGGTTTATCTATTCTTCAGATTTATGCTTCATTGGAAACATCTGACGGGGGGAAAGTGGTGTTTGGCCTTATGCATGTCTAATTGGGAGAAAAGGAGAGATGAGGGAGATGAAAGAAGAGATAAAACCAGGATTAAAATCAACAAGTTATTACTTAAACAATGTTTTTAATGTCTATGATTCTGAATACTAATTGTCAGCAGTCGTCTTCCAGTGGCTTATGGTGAAATTTCCATATCTAGGGCTTTAACCGTGTAGTTGAACTTTGGACTCTGTACCCACTGTCTATTCTCTTGTCACAGCTTGTATGTTCTAGATGTCAGAATTTGCTGGTGTCGTCATGATCAAGGGATGATTTTATTGAACGGACATTTTCGTTGAGCTCTTTAGACCCTTCCTCAGTTTGAGCATCTATACATGAACTGCCTTTTATGTGCAGATCAGTCAGTGATATATTCCGGGTAATTCCTGGATAGGAAACGGAGAAGTGAAGCATTATCACGAAACGAAAAGGGGAGGCACGAACCAGTGAAGAGTTCTGGTTGGAATTTTTTCATTTACTTGCATGTGAGGAAACTGAGCTAATTCATCGAAGCAAAACCCTACTCTTTGGAGACAAATTCTTACGGTCTCATGAATATGATGACATAGTAGTCTCCCTTCTCTTGTTGCAGATAAAAGGCTTAATATATTACGTGTTTTTGCAAAGTGAATTGCAAAGTTCGAAATGTTACAGAAAGTAAAGAACATTATCTTCCAGTTGGGCTTCAGGACATTTGCAAGTAAATCATATTGTAAAATTGATCTGTTCTTAGTTAAAATTTGATTGTTTATTAACTGCAGACATCCCAAGTGTTATGTGTGTATAGCTTTGTATAGCAAGGACATAGTATATGAGCCACTCTCAAAAGGTGCTCTGAAGACATGATCAAAATCAAGATTGATAAAGTAGAAGTTTCTATGTATATTCAGTAATAGAAATGCTTAAAGTTTCCATATTTTAGCAAGAGAATGATTTATTTCAAGTTGAAAAAGGACAATCATGGTTTAAAGTTGATGGATTCGAATATGTTACTAGGGACACGTGACATCAACTTTAGTATTTGGAATAAAAACCAGTTACCATAATTTCACTCTTTTGCTTGATTTAGATAATTTACAAAGTAATTAAGCAACATTTAACAAATATTGAAGACATTGATGAGTTTAACATCAAATTTGAATATGTTCTTAATGTCACCGTCACTAGTAACATATATGACACATGGATACATTCATATTAATCATACAAACAATGATTTAGTTTTTTGCTTTCCAGTGTGTATGTTTGTAAATCAAGGCAAGAACTTTGACTAAATATTTAAGATGGAATGTTGTAACAGAAAAGAAAATTGACAAATTACATGTTCTAGTGACAATCTCAATGTGACACAAAAAAGCCTCACGTAGCAGTCACTAGTAACAGTAAACAATGTTAAAACATTGATTGATGCTAGGACATAAAGTATGAAATATGTTTTCAGTTGTTTTTAGACACAAGATAGATCCCTCAAATCAACAGTTACAGTTTTTACAGTATGAATATTTCCAAATGGAATTGTAATGTTTCTAGTGACGGTTATATCGTGACGTTGTTTCCAGTGTTTTTTGTTGTTTATAGTGGTTTCTTAGTACTTCTGTAATAGTGACAGTCATTGTATTATTATGGTGTTTACTTCATCATTATGTGTAACACTGAAAACAAAATATTTTGGAGAATAAACACTGGTTAGTGACATGGCAACAAGAGGCCTCTTTCTCTATTCAGTTCAGGAAAAAGCTTAATAAAAACACGCACACAAATGATTTCCTCATCAATTGTATTAAATCAAATCCAGGTAGACAGCCTGTAAGAAAAGGGGGAGATTGTCTTTATGTCTTGTAGGAAATGAAAAAATGAAAAAAATATTCAATAAAAAAAAAAAGAATTCTCCAGATATGATGGACACTTTTTCAATTAATTGTTTAAGTCAAAGAAAAAGTGGTCTCGGCTTGAAATGGTTGGATGGCCGAGTTTCCTGAGAATTTGGGAGCCCTTCACCCAGGACTCGTCACGGACATCTGGGTGACAGAAGTAGGATCCTTTCCTCTTCATGAAGCTGACGTAGACGCTGTCAGCAGAGGGCACTTCCAAAACCTGCACAAACCAATACTAATCATAACCTAATAAACATGTTCTACAAATTTTCCTCAATGCGAAAAGAAAAACAAATCATTCATTAATACTTTTAACAAACATCTTTTTATCTTACTTCATTCCGGAACCATCATCGCCCATAGAAAATTTAAATCCAGGTCTGAGCAAAAATATTCCCATGAAAACCTAGCATCAGTAACACTTTTTTTATCATGTTGCAAAGGCAGCCACAGTCAGTCTGTTGAATATTGAATATTTCTTGCAATTACAAAAACATAAATGCTTCATGCTGACGGTACCTCGCGGAACACCAAAAAGTATGTTGGTTTTCAAGTAACCTTAGAAGACAAGAAGACACTTTCTCTTGGTTTTGACCCAGTTGCGCGTGAAACAGCTCAAACGCTACTGGATCTAGCTATAGACAGGCTCTCAGAACTAGCTGTTCTGCAAGCTGACTCTGGCACAGAACTAAATGAAATTTTGAAGAATATGGTAGGAGTAATGTCAGACAGGGCAAGCACAATGAAGTGTTTTGATCAAAAACTGAGTGACTATCGTGCAAGTCGCATTGATGAAAATGTACAACTTGAGTTTTTGCACTGCAATGCTCATTTTCTTCTGGGTCTGACAACAGCAGCCGAAAAAGCGTTGGCTACAGTTGCAACAGAGAAGAACCTGGCAGGACAGCTTGGGAGAGATTCCATGGCTGTATTTCGCAACTTCAGGTCTGTTGAATCAGCTGTCTGCAGGTATGTAAGGATGGCCTGTGATACACTAGGACCCTGAGGAGATGAACAATGTGGCTGCCACCATTACTGGGTGGCGTTTTGCAATGCCCAAGAGAAAGACAGCCTCATAACCAGCTTTCGGTCAAACTGATTCAACAATCTTTTCAATGCTGCTGCAGGTCTGATCCATCACAGGGAAGACATTGTCCATTTTTTTCAAGTCAGACCCCCAACTAACTTGAAACAAAAGAGTGTTCTTGCTGATGCATCCTGTGATATTCTGGTGTTGATGCTTCTTGGTCTGGCATTGATGTACATTTACTTTCTGGTCCATTTTGGGTTTTTATCAACTCGGATGTTCATTATCTAGACCAATACCAGTTTATTCAACCCATGTATCAACATCTGAAGGATGTACAAAGCAATCCTGATCTGTTGAGTGAAGAAGATATCCCATATGAATTGGAGTGCTTCCGTTTAGCTGAAAAGAAATATCCACAAGTCAAGTCTGTCCTTGCCTTCAGGAGCAAAGTTCTCCAAAATGAAAGTAACAAAGAGCTGCTACAACTTGTGCTGAAAACTGTCAGTGCACAGTTTGTCAAGGTGTGTGACAACCAGCTTGGAGATTTCCTCCAAGGTGGAAAGTATGGGTCCCCTCCAACAGAGGAAGCAAGAAACAGGATGCAGCACTGCCAGCTTACCAATTTGTTAGGGGAGGCTTGTTTTGCAGACCTTGATTATTCAATGTTCAAAAACAGAAGGGCAAGACTTCACCACCATTCCACCATCAATATGGGAAAAAGAAATAAACCTGTATCAAGCTGGTTGTTGTCAAAATCACAAGAACAGCAGTCTGCACTCTTGGCAAAAGCTAAGAAACTTGGGCCTCAAATGAGACAAAAGCACAAGCAGCAAGAAGAGCTTGTCCTCGAAGAACTCCAGGGGATCATGGAGCAACAGAAAACAGCAAATGAAGAAAAAGAAAGGCAGCATAAGCTAGAAAAAAGAAGAGTGTATAATGAAGTACAAGAGCAAGGGGGTGCATGTAAATCAAGGCAGGGTGTTCAGGTGCTACTGAAAAAGTTGCATACCAAAGCTGAGAAGATGAATGCACTGAAACTCCAGATCAAGTTCTTGAAATTGTTTTTCAATGCCAAGGATGATAGGCTGGTTGTAAGAAATTTACAACCATGTGCAGTGGCTGACAATTTGATCTCTTACATAGAGGAGTACTTTGGGGAAGGACAAGAACCAGCACACCTGCAAGAATCTGACAGTAGTACTGAAGAAGAACCACAAGAGCCAGATAATTCAGCACTTTTGGAACATGAAATGAATATTTGTCGTCAGTCTTCAGATGATGAATCAGACTGTGAATTTCCATTCAATTTCTCAGGCCAGGGACAGTCAGTAGCAGTTTTCTATGATGATGCATTTTACATTGGTCAAGTACTAGACATTGTTAGACCTGACCTTGCTTGTATTTCCTTCATGGACCAGAAAGGAACAGAAAACCTATTCAGATGGCCGTTGTCAGACTCCATTGGGGAAGTTGCAAGTAAATATGCCTTTTATTCAGACTTCAACATTTTACCAAAGAACAGAGTCTGGAGCATTGACTTTACCCAGTGGGGAACCCTGAACAGAAGATACAAACAGTATGTTAAAAAGTACTGTTAATTTTGGGGCACAAAATGGAGATGGCCAGTTTTGCCGTGATGGTGAGCTGACTGAAAAACAAGGACATGGAAAGAGGGTGATTTTTCTGGTATTTGAAGTTTTTAAGACAGTTGTGATTTGCTGTTCCATTTGGACATATATTTGCCTGTTATTTGGACCATATTTGCTTGGTGAAATTCTTGAGCATTTGATTCTGTCCCCGTGATAATGACAGAATATATGTGGAATGTGGGTGATTTTGTTTACTTTGATGTATTTTGTACATAAAGGTGAAGGTTAAACTCATGGATGTTTTTACCTTTAGATTTCTTCTTCAATGCTGATTATTTTGATACCTCTACTTTGTCTGTAGCATGTGTCATTCCCGAGTTATGCGTCATTAAGTAACAGTACCCTGTGTTTGCCACTAAATGACACGTTGACAAATTAGCATTTTAGTCATTTTTGAAGAGGCACAGCTAAAAAATCAATAGTCACTGAGCTCTGGAAAAAAAATAGGCTCAGTGTATCCATCACAAATACTAACTCTGCCAATCTGAGAGCATATTGGGTGAATAGTTCAGAAGATATGAGGGTCCAAACATGGCCCTCTGGCCAAAACGTGAAAAACGCCATTTTTTTACCAAATTTTAAAGCTCAATATCTCAAAAACTATTAAACCCATGGCCTTGAAATTTTGCATGTATATCACTTTTAATGGGTCTTTTGACAAATACAAAAACATTCCATATTTTTTCAAGTTTAAAAAATGGCTGGACCTACCTACACTTGATAAACATGATCAGACATTATACACAACTGTTTAATATCTACTCCATTCATAATTTAGTAGATTCACAAAAACTTTCAAAATTAATATTTCTAGAGACAAAAGTCATTCTTACACAAAACAATTCATGTAACATGGGATGAGAAACATGCACCATACAGACCTGTTTAGTCTACACATTTGGCGTAGAATTCTACGCATTTGACCCCAAATACGCAAATACGCATTTAGGAACCTCGCTACGCATTTCAGAATTTCGCCGGTACGCATTTTCGAAACTGAAGCTATTTTGCGTGTTGCCGTCTTTTGACAAACTTGACGCGCCATACAAGCAGCCTGACACGCTGCTGCGTTCAGCTGGACTGCCCGCCCGCCTTTGTTAGTTACTTATTTCCCTTTACTGCCCAATAACTTTAGGGGGCAGGTTAGAACGGCTCGCTGAACGCGTTACGGTCGGTTTTCGTCAAAGCGCCAAGCTGATTCTTCCGATTTTTCTCCCAGCAAAAAGAAGAGAAAAGTTGCCGATCAAACCTTTCTGTCATCATACCATCAACGCTACCCGTGCCTTGTTTCATCCAGAAGAGGGGAGCATTATGCTCATTGCACATTGTGCAGGAAAGATTTCTCGATCAAACATGCCGGCATGTTTGACTGCAAACGGCATATCGAGAACCAGACTCACAAGGACTTTGAGAGTAAAGCAGGAAAGCAGTCATCTCTGGCTAGTTTTTTTGCAAAGCCTTCACCTTCGAGCAGTGAATCTAGTCTCAATCAAGATGTTATAGAGAAGCCATCGTGTGCCATCTCGTGGTACAGAACAACTTGCCGCTGTCTGCTGCTGACAAGATCGTTCGGGCGGTGAAGGCCATTTGTCCGAACTCGCCTATCGCCAAAAGTAGGTCACTTTTCTTCTTGCATTATATTACCAAGGTTTCCTGCTTGATCCCTCCCTCCTGCACTGCAAGCACTGTCACAGAACAGTTCTCGCTTTACCAAGCTACCGATGTCAGCAGCTGTCGCAAGGACAGAATCGATGAAACTTGGAAGGCCATTGGGGAAGTGGAATATGGGCAGTTCAAGGAGCTGTCTCTGGTGATGAGGGGCATTGTCACCATCCCTCATAGCAGTGCCCACTGTGAGCGCATCTTCTCCTGTGTGAGGAAGAATCGCACAGACCAGAGAGCCAGCTTGGCAGACAGCACCATGGAGAGCCTGCTGGTCCTCAAGTCAGTCCCCCAGGAGCCTCAAGATGCTGTGAGAGCATGACTACAGAGGATCTTGCTGCACTGAAGAGTGCCTACAGCAAGAAACTCAACCAGTAAACTACCATGTGAAATGTGTAAATAGTGTATATATTGTGGTTCTTGACAATTAATCCAAACTGGAATAAGTGACAATATGTATAGATGAGGACATGAACTGGTAGTGTTACATGAATCAGAAGATATTCAACTCAATGCTTGGATATCAAACAGCTAACAGGTGAGCTTATTTTTATTTCTTTTGACCCAACGGCGTCACAAACACACACACACACACATGCATACACGCAATACACACACACACACACACACACACACACACACACACACACACACACACACACACACACACACACACTTATTAGCATTTTTATTTAGATTAATACATGTGCATGTTAATATTTCTTTAATAGTAATACTATCTTGTGCGAAAGAGTAGACTACACATTTGACATGGCTGACTACACATTTTGGTCATCTGACTACACATTGGTCTCGAAGGGGGTAAGCAGGTCTGACCATACAACTTTATGCAGTACAGATTCTTTGTGACTGTAGACAATGATGACATCAAAATATAAACTAGCAGGCCATAATAGCATCGATGAATGCACAAATAACTTTATTTTCAGAAATCACGTTTCTAGAGACATAACTTGAAAACACAAGAAATTGTTATGTCACAGTGAATGTTTCCCGAGAAACGTTTGTCCAATAAATACTCTCAGATCAATGACAAAAACAACGAAGTAAAACAGTTTGCGGCCCAGGTATGGTACTGAAGGAAAATCATTTTTTCCCTGAAAAATTGTTTTGGGGTCCAGGGGGCGGTGCCCCCTGGCGGGTCAAAGGGCAGAGCCCGTTGTGGGGGTCAGGGGGCAGCGCCCCCTGAAGCCGAAGGTTTTTCAGCATTCTAGCCTGTAAAAAAGCCTCTCCTTGAACTAATTTCAGTTCTTCATACTAAGCAATTTCTGCCACAAAATAAGCTCTCCTAGAATCACTTTATCAGTCATTCCTTCAACCTAAAGGAGGTTTTAAACCCAAGTAGTCACATAGCAAAAATGAGTACATATCTACATTGCTTTAGGTGGCAAACATTAAGTCAAATTGTAAACGTTTTACTTACTATGTCAGTGAAGCACACACACAGTGTACACACAGGAGACCCCTCATTTTGCACAACTTTGGTCATCATGTCCAGCACCACCAACACAGCATAGCACAGCACAGCAAAGTAGTGGTCTATTTCATGTCTTGAGTTCCAGTTTTGTTTACTATGTTCAATTCTTTTATGATCCGTCTCCTCTACATTAGTTACTCCTTTTACTTTTTACATCTATCTGAATACAGTACAAAATGAGTTTAAGTTTTGTGTCTCTTTTAACGTACAAATTTTAAGTTATGTGTCTCTTCAGTGCAAGCAATGTGAATGAGATGAAGACTACTTTTTGCCTGATTTCTCAGCCATCTGCTTCACGAGCAGAGCCTACTTTTTGTAATGTCCAAACCTCATTCTCTTTGCCTCCTGTCTGTAATGTTCAATGGCTTTTCTCTTTGAAGCCAGCCAAATGTGTTCCTTCTGGAAAAGTTCAAACTTTTTCTTTCTTTCTTCTTTTTCTTTCTCCAAAATGTGGTGGTGTCTATCAACTTTTCCAAGAACGACGAAAACGTTTCATTTTCGTGGCTCCTGTTCAGCCAATCCCATCGCCAGTTGTTTGCCACACCAGCATCAATATCTCCTGTCGCAGAATTTCGCGGAACTATGTCTGTACGCTTTGGCATTTTTATTTTTTCCTTCTTTTTCTTTAATCTTGTTCAAATTCGATCACGTCGACCCAGAGCGGAAAGCAGTGGCGAATGTCAGGAAAGTGCATGCGCGGAAGTAGTCCTGCTCAATGCTACTTCTCGCGAGACGAAGGCTTGAAGTGAATGACCTGAAACGAACTAAGTGGGCTGGTCTCGTCGGGCACGGCTCGTTTTTTTTTTTCTTTTTTTTTTTTTTTTTCGCAGATTTCCGCGAATTCGCGGACCTGTACCATGCATGTGACCCCACTTATCTATAAATTACTCTTGTTACACTTTATCATAGTCTTCAAATTAAATAAAACGCTAATACAACGTTTCTAGAGACATGTGACACAGGCACACTGCGAGCGCTTGACGTTACTCGCGACCTGAGACATAATCGTACTCTGTGTCACATGGGTTTGTTTAACTTTGCACAGCTACAGGATGTCTGCTAAAACTGCGCGGAGAGCGATTGATTGCATGCATCACTTCTAGTTCAGCGTATGGAATGTAATCAGCGTCGGTACGAGTCATTGTCTGTCTGAAAACCTTTATTATCAACGTTTCTCGAGACATTCACGTTTCTCAAGACCTTCAAAAACAACATGACATAAATCGAAAACTTACCGGTTCTCCCCTCATCCATTTTCCCCGCGTCAAAGAAACGGCCTGCACATGCGCGTTAGGCTTCCGGCATGTTGTAAAAGTGCTGCTTTGGTTTTTTCTGACTGATATACGACATAGAGAGGGCCAAATGTTCCTCGCGACTTTGTTACGTGACAATCACGACAAGCCGGCACACAGTCGTAAGAAGTGAAATTCGGCCCTCTTTGGCAGCGAAGCACGCGTACGTTTCCTAGCAACGCCTCTGACCCACTTTCGCTCGCTTGACACAAGTTGATAGGGTCGGAGAGCCGATCTTCCGATGCACCAAGCGTGACATAGCAGGTCGCGAGGAACAAGTGATTTTCACATTTTTGTTTTGACAACTATATTGATTATGTTTGTAAAACAAAACTATCAGTTTGAAAGATTGATTCTTCATCTTTAAAATGGTGCAAACGTTGTTCGTGAAAGATTTGGGGAAAACCCTGAATTTTATGTTTAAACTTGCCTACTGTCAACATGGCGGATTTTTACCTCAGTTTTCGACAATTTTTCAGAACATTTTTTGGGAAAAATATGTATTTTCCTAAAAGACGAACTCTAAACTATTCACAAATATACTTTAAACTATAATCAATAGATCTGTACTATTTGTTGTAACAATGAATGAGGAATAAACTTGTGACAGACTTTTTAGTAGTATAGGGGTCGGTACAGCACCTTTTGAGAATGGATCATATACATCTAGTCTGTGGTTGAGGACAAAAAATTATAACAATAGAATGGATTCAGCAGTGTAAGATTGTGATTTTGTGTGCTACGTACTGTTTGTTTTCAAGTCCCATGTTAACAGTCTGGTTCTTGTGTGTTAGTCTTGAAGTCCTTTTATTTGGACATCAGTTTTATCCCAGAAAAAGAATGGGCATGATGGAAACCGTTTTTGTTTTTTTGTTGTTTTTTTTGGTTTTTTTTTGGGGGGGGGGGGGGGTTGAGCTTTTCTTTTATTTTTCTCCCTTTTTCTTCCTTTTTTTAAAATCTGTGATATGAAAAGATATAATGAAAAAAAAAACCTGGAGTTTCAATATAATTACTTATTTGTATGAATATTTATGCTTTTTGTTTTTCTTTTTAATGTTGTACATTAACTTTTTTTCCCCCCTCCAGTCAAGGCATTCTGACTGTGTGATTCTATTTGGAGTTCTGATCTAAACGGAGTACTAGACATTCAGTTTGCTACATAACATTTTTTTTTATGCCAAAATTATATGAAAGAGTCTTATTTGCGGTTTGAGGAGAGGAAGGGATATTGTGCGGGGAATTGAGCTGTTTACATGTTGTTTTGATTTTATCCTGTTGAGCATTCATCATTGCCTGTTAGTGTTTGAAAAGTTGGAGAGGGGGGGGGGGGGGGGGTAGTGTTGGAAGTGACTACATACTGTTTACACGCGATTTGGCTCCTTGGTGAAAGGGGAAATGTTGGGAGGTTTAATGTTAGCATTATACATTGCATGCATGTTCACCTTCGGCATTTTATTACGAGTTCATGTTTCTGACTGTGACAGCTCTTTACAAACACAAATGGGGTATATATGCTGTAGATACATTGTTGGGTTTTCCCATGTGGTGTGTACTTGAGCAAGTTATACAACGGTGTGAAACTGCAAAATTTGACCATGGATTGTGCTTCTCTCTCTCTCTTCCTCTCTCCTCCTCTCTCTCTCTCTCTCTCTCTGTGTCTCTCTCTCTCTCTTGTCTCTCTCTCTCTCTCTCTCTCTCTTTTAAAATCTAGAATTAAATCTTTTTTTACATGTGTTGATGTTCAATCTGCATGCAGAGATGGTTGCTTACCTGTGTGTGTGGTTCAGCCATGTGGGTTTCTGTGCGAAGATTGTGCATTTTATTTGTAACTTCAGTTTCATTTCTTTGATACTTATGGAAAGAAAGGAAGGAAAAAGTAATAGTGCGAATCGTTAGTGTGTGACTGAATAACTTCATGCCAAGAGGAGTGAAGACTGAGAGTTTCAACTGTTTCAGTGCATACAGAAGTCAGAAGTTACAGAACTAGGAGCGTGAGCTTGTGTTATTTCATGGACTGAGAAGTGGAACAAATGATTTAGTGTTTTGCTGTATTGAATCAGTTGATGTGCATGTCTGTGCCACACGTAAGAGAAGTTTTATGTGTTTTTGGTTGTGTTTTTGAAAATGATTGTGAGCATATTCTGCTTCAGGTTTGAGACAACCTGTGTGATATGATTGGGTCCATGGAGAAATTTAAAGTGAACAGAGAAATGACTGAGAACACGTGAGGTTTCTTACACCAAGGAATGTCTGTATCATGGGCTCTGAACACTGGTAGACTTGGACTTGGAGGAAGGTTTTGCTGTTTGGTGTTGCTGTGGAACGTGTTTTAGCACGTTTGGGCATTAACTTTCCTTTCTTATGTTAGAAATATTGGAAGACAAAATTCTGTTTGAAAGTTCTGCACTGTTTGTAAAAATGCACTCTGCACCCCCCCCCCCCCCCCCCCCCCCCCCCCCCCACCCCCCCCAGGCCTGAATGAACTTAATGCCAGCATAATGTAGCACTGAAGTCCACTGGTGTTCATTGAAGAACTTAAGTGAGTTGGATGCTTCAGAATGCTAGCACTGAAGTCCATTTATGTTCATTGAAGAACTGTAATGTGTTAGATGCTTCAGAACAAAAGCTGGAAAAGAATGACGTATATTGTTCGCTTTTTTTTTTTTTTTTTTTTTTTTTGCCATGCTGGATCCTTCTCTGTCTTTGACATTACCATCATTCCTCTACCTCCTTGCAAAACAATACACACTCTCAAAGTCTTATCAAGCTGTCGGAATTGATCATCAGGCTACCCAACAGGGACCACCCTGCTCTACTGCTGAGATACTGATCATGTGTAGTGGTGTATGTTCGCATTATGCTTAGGTGCAGGTCAGCACCTTCTGAGATCCCTTCTGATCTTGCCACCTTGTCTGAGGGTTAAGTCCCATTGTGGATGCTGGGGACTCTTTCGTCAACACAGCTTCCCCACCTTTTGAAAGTTCTGTGTGTGTAATTTCCTCTTTTCTGTATCTCTCCTTTTTTTTTTAGTTTTAATTTGTGTCTCTGTTTACTTTATGGACCATTGTCCTTTATTTGTTCTGGAAACTCTTGTACCTTTGTTTCTGGTCACAGTTTATTGCTTGCCTGCTGGTTTTTCTTTTTCTTTTTTTTTTTTTAATGTAATTTGGTGAAGAGTGAAAATTTTACTCTCAGTTAGTGGACTATGGCTGTCTAATCTACAGCGCTTATTTGCCTGTTTGGCTGTTTTTTATATTTGTTGTTATATGTTTAATTCTTTGCTTGTTTTGTTTTGTTTCTAATCTGGAACTGATAAACAAGGGGGAGTGGGTGGTACTCTCAGCACAGCACAGCAATAAGCATGTCAATAGTTTAGCTACCATGTTATTTATTATATTAGTTTTGTAGTTTGTTGCTTTCCAGAGAGTAACTTGGGGGGAGGAAGGGTCTTTTTTTTTTCCCGGATGTTACTTTTTTTTTCCTCTGCAAGAGTTTATGGCCCTGTGAAAATTTGCACAGCTGGGCTATGATAATGTAAACCTATGAGATAAACTATTCCGTTGCTGACAATAGGGCCATGGTGTTTGGGGCCAGTTAAGTCTCCATTTACTTTCAACATAGAAACCATGTCTTTGTTGAGCGGTCGTGGGAGTCTGTGTGTTCAGGTGACAAGCTGCTTAAGCCTTGTTGCGTTGGAGACGAGCGTTGCAGCAGAATTCAGGAGCTGTTTGAAGTCTTCTCTCTATCAGTCTATGTTTTGAGAGTCATCTAAAGCTGCGTCAGACATCTGATAATGACATGCTCTCACTTGGGGTTGTGTATCACTTTGATCTTACTAAAGTGTCATCCAAGACTACTGTGGGATATCTAGTATTAGTGGCTCAGGGTTCTGTATCACTCCTGCTGGAGTGTCGTCTGAGGCTGCTGAGGGATGAATAACACTTACTTTGATCTTAACTCTAGTCATTTTGGGCTACTGTCAGGCATCCAGTAGTTGCTAAGGCTCCAGTTGGCTGCGGGAATGTTTGGAGATCCTTTCTGTACGAATTGTGTCACCAGCTCGATGAAATCCTCTGCTGGTAACTCTGTACTGCCACTCGCTGACTTATTCTTTTCCCCCACTTCTTTTCCTGTTTTTTGTTGCCGATTCTGCTGTCTGTGTTCTAAGAGTCTTCACACTTTATTCTCCTGGTACATGCCAGTGTTTTTGTTGTGGTCCGGTGACTAGGCAGTGTAGGGAGGCAGTATAGAGAGGACACCAGCTGTCTATGTCGCAGAACATGTCGGTTTGCCCTCTTGGCATTTGCTTGCATGTAATAATTGCATTTAAAGTCTTCTTTTTTTTTAAATAACTTTTTTTTGAAGAATTGGGTCGGAAAATCAATGCAGTGGCCAGCATTCACAGCACTTCCTCATCTTTTCTGCCATGGGGATGTCAGTCAATTAGCTGTCAGGAAATATATTTTATATATACATATATAAATCTGTATATATATATACACAAGCAAAGACAAAATCTAAAGAATGTAGGCCTGTAAACGCACTGGTGAAAAATGTACACACTATCCAGAGTACACTCTAGCTATCCATTCTATCATGTCTGTTTACTCACATGCGTGGCCTTTTTTTCATTGTGTGTGTGTGTTTAGGTGGTTTTGTTGTTGTTGTTTTTTAGTTACTCTTAATTCTTTTTCATTAATTTTTAACTTTTTTTTTAACCTGAGACAGAAGAAAAAAGCACAATAGCTGGCTCTGTCTGCATGGCCTAGTCTTGTCCACCAGAACAATAATTCTTTACCTTCTACCTTCTGTCACATAAATCGTATACATACTTTTTTTTTGGTTATTTGTGGCTTTTTCTAGAAGTAACTTTTCAGGGTGGGAACTTTTTTTTCTTCTTTTTTTTTCTTTTTAAATCTCTGTATGAAAGCTCAGAAAAAGCCGTGTGTGGTTAACTTGGCCATAACAAATACAATCAAAACTATGAAATAAACAGTTTCATCATGCGGTCTATAGACACAGCCTGTAGACACACAGGATTGTATACCCCTCCCTGACACAGCCTTCAGGATACCTTTGAGACATCCTGGAACAGCCGTGTCTTTGTGTACAAGCGTGTGAGATGGTTGTGATGTTAATCTTTTCTATAGTTCTTTCCAATGTTGTGCCAGTTGTCAACAGGATAAGATCCTAGTCATGACACATTATGCTTGCTATCAACAGAACTTGATCCTATTCAATGACACATTGTGTTCTCTACAGGACAGATCCTTTTCATTGGCACATTGTGTTCTCTACAGGACAGACCCTTTTCATTGGCACATTGTGTTCTCTACAGGACAGACCCTTTTCAATGACACATTGTGTTCTCTACAGGACAGATCCTTTTCATTGGCACATTGTGTTCTCTACAGGACAGATCCTTTTCAATGACACATTGTGTTCTCTACAGGACAGATCCTTTTCAATGACACATTGTGTTCTCTACAGGACAGATCCTTTTCATTGGCACATTGTGCTTGTAAACGGAATAAGATCCTCTTCATGACATTGTGCTTGTAAACAGAACAAGATCCTCCTCATTGACACATTGTGCTTATAAACGGGACAAGATCCTCCTCATTGACACATTGTGCTAGTAAACAGGAGAAGATCCTCCTCATTGACAAGTTAGCAGGATAATATCCTCTTCATAGACACATTGTGCTTATAAACGGGACAAGATCCTCCTCATTGACACATTGTGCTAGGAAACAGGAGAAGATCCTCCTCATTGACATGTCAGCAGGATAATATCCTCTTCATAGACACATTGTGCTTATAAACAGGACAAGATCCTCCTCATTGACACATTGTGCTAGGAAACAAAACAAGATCCTCCTCATTGACACATTTTGCTAGGAAACGGGATAAGATCCCCCTTATTGACATGTCAACAGGATAAGATCCCATTCATGGTTAAACTGTGCTTGTCAACAGGATAAAATCCTTTTCATTGGCACAACGTGTCAGCAGAATACAACCCTATTCATTGACACATTGTGCTTGTCAACAAAATCACCTTTAATTTATTGACCGAGGGTCTAATCTCAGTGTAAGCAGTGTTCTGGTTGACTTTCACTCAGGGTCCAATTTCCAGTAACTAGGTGACACCTGATTGGCCCTGAGAGCAGCAAGTTAACTCTTTCTACACCAAAGACCGCATACCCAGTCCTTATGTTTACAAATTTTGTATAGTTGGGACCGCATGTGCGGTCCAAAGCATTGGAATTTTCCTCCGAAGTGAGCGAACCTTTTGTACGAAACTACTTGTTACAGATAGCTCCTGCATACTAATTAGAGTGCAGGCATACTGGTATTCAGGTTTTACAAGTTGAACTCTCGCTAGCAGACGCTTTTGACACCATGTCATCAGCTCAGTTTGGCCTGACGTGGCAACAAGGTGTCTGCTACTCCGTCAAGCATGCATGGTGAAAGAAATGCTACAAGTCATCTTTACTATATGACTGAAGCCCTTGAATTGTTGCAAACAGTTGAATAATTTCAGGGCATAAAACCAGTTACTGTAAATTTTTAGTTCATAGGGTGTGTACCACCGCTGTTTTGCATGACATGCAAAATTTTATCTTTGTCATGCATTCTGTATTACCAAATAAATAGAAAAATAACTGTGCCACATTGTTTGTGATTTCTCAATCATTTATAAACATAACTTGAAAAAATACAAGTCTGTGTTTATTGATTTTTTTAAAAATACGATTTAAAAGAAATATGTATAGAATTGGTCAGTTTCTGAGGGAAGTAAGGGGAGATAATAGCTAGTATAGAATGAGTTAAGCCCGTCTTATTGGGGGTGCATATTTGCCTCGCCCCTTAAAGATGTGTTGTTTTTGTTTCTTCTTTTTCTTTTTCCCTTACAACTACTGTTGAGTATTTACTATATATTGAAGACATGACCTTATACCCCAAATGTGAACCTCCCTTTCGTTTGACACGCGTTCATTCCTCTGACAGGTTACGCTTTTTCTTTTTCTTTTTTATTTGTAGAGTCTTTACCCTCCAGCTTCCTCCCTCTCCCTTCCTGCCTGTCTCTCTCCATCCTCTGTTCGTTCTTCACCTATTCATTGCTCAGCCAGAAAGGAGGACTCCAGTTTGCTCCCTCTATCTGCTTTCCTGCCTATTTCCCCAAACTTGCAAGTGGTTTCAGCCGTTGCTTGCACTCTCTAGTTATTTGTTTGGTATTTATTGAAATGTTTATAGTGCAGTTCAGTCACTTTGATGGATAACATGTTGAATATTGCCTGTTATATGTTAATGTGAAGCTGTGCCAAAATCAGTTTTATTTACAATTTGAAATTGATCGATGAAAATGTTAATGAAATCATTATAGCTAGTTAAAGATAGGTGTTGAGTTAAAGGTCTTAGCAATGGTTATATATATTTTGAAAAGATCTGTCGTTTACTTTATTTGATGTATGTTCTTTTTTTTTAACCAATGTATTTTACATCCCTCCTAGTTATACCAGCTGCTGCTGTGTATGTGAGTGTGTGTGAGTGTGTGTGTGTGTGTGTGTGTGTGTGTGTGTGTGTGTGTGCGTGCGTGCATGCATGCACATAGTAATGCACTCTGTGTCCTCAAGAGGCATTAACTTTGTCTATGAATTGTATGATTTACATTTGACGCTGTTGAGAGATTATTGGTTTGTTAGAGTTCGACTTTGACGAGTGGTGACCTGTGTGCTGAAGGCCTGTTTCAGTCCAGCTCTGAACGCTGTTGTTCGGCCATTGCCATCGCTACACTAGCAGTTATGAACCTGGGGTTGTGAAAGGCTTTTCAGTCTGAACCTGATCTTCACTGGAATGTGTTTCATCATAGCCACACAATTGAAAAGGATGAGGGCACAGTTTTGTCCCGACATTCCAAATACAACATGTCATAGGGGGGAACGACAGACTTGGCTTTCCAGTGCTTGCTTTGTACCAGTGGAGCCAGGTCTGAGTAATTAAGGAAAATTATGTGAAACAGTTTCAAACAAAAGTCAACACAGCCACACTGTCCGAGGATAAAAGAAATTTAGAATGAACAAAACAAAACCTGTGTCTGTGAACTGTCTTTTGATGTCTAGCCATTCTTTGAACTTTACCAGTGACTTCAGTGACTGCGGTTTGTGGCATTCTCACTGTATACATAGATCATCAGATACCATGCATGTAGGGTTTAGGGCCAGATCAGACATCTGCGAAGTCTCGTCCACCAGCCTGGACCGTGTTTTACTTTTTTGATATTTCGTTGCGTTCATTTTATTTTATTGTCTGCCCACCTTACTTATGACTTAGCCAATGTGAGGTTGTGTGTAGGGACTCTGTGGTAGGCAGTGAGGTCTGCCTGATGAAAATGTAAACTGTTGGCTCGTCCATTTCATGGTGTGGTGCGGACTGCAGTGACTTCCATCAAGAGGTCTGATCATTGGCTTTCATTGTTTTTTCCCACCCTTGGGGTTCCCATTTCTTATGTAGCAGTCTAGTTGACAGCCTTTTGTCGCATGATCTTTTTTTTTTTTTAATTCATTTTTTTTTAATTTGTTTTAATTCTCAGTAACTTGAACTGGAAAGAAAGACATCAAGAAGAGAAAACAAAGACTACTGTTGTCAACAGTTGCCAAACATTTGTTGAAACCAGGTTGTTTGTTTTTAATAAGAATGAAAAGCATGCTGTCGTTGAAATTTAAAAAATAAAAAAAAAATCCAGAACTGCTACAAACTTTTTTAAAGTTTAGTGTATCTGTCTCTCTGTTGAACTTTTTACCCATCTATTTGCAAATCATTTGTTTAAAAAAAAAAAAAAAGAGAGAGAGAGAAATAGGTTGCACATTTAAGGTAAAAGTTTTTTTTTTGTTTTTTTTTCAATCCTACTTTGTTGTTTTCCCTTTCCTTTTTCTTTTCTTTCTTTTGTGTGCTATATGTGGGTAAGTTTATCTTACTCTGTGTATGCTTGTGTGTATGAATGCAAGTATGCACATACTGGGATATTAGGCTAGAATGCATGTTTGTTTTTTCCTGCTGTTGCTGCAGTCGGCATGGTCTTTTTTTTTTTTTTTTGTGGTTCTTGTCCGCTCATAGGTCAGTTCATCTGCTGTTTCTGCATGACTGTTGGATGAAAGAAAAGAAAGCAAAAGAGAGTCAGCTTTGAATGCAGTGCATTCAACTTAATTCCTCCAGTGCGGTTTTGACATGGGTTTGAAATGCTGACACATTTGTCATCCGGTTTGTTCACATGAAAGTTTTTGGGTTTTTGTTGTTGTTGTTGTTTTTTCCTGTTTGCTGCATTGAGAATGTGTACAACTAGAATGATGAATTGTATGCTTTTCATTGAAAAAGAAATCAAGTTTGGTTTTCATTTGTGCGTGCGCTGTGTGTTGTGATGAAATAAGATTTTATTGCAGATTCTGCTGCTTTTTCTTGTTGATATGTGCAGGTTTGCATGGGTGGAAGAATTTACAGGATGCACCTACATGGGTTACGGAAGTTATGTTGGCTGGAAAGATGAATTTAGTGTACATGCATAAAGCACTTTCAGATACACACATACATGCACACAAGCCCATGCACCTTAACACAAGCACATGTGCGCGTGCACACATACAAACGCATACACAAGCATATAAGCATATCGATTTTGGCAGTCACGCGCACACACACAAACACAAACGCACACACAAGCATATAAGTGTATGGATATTGGCAGTCTTAATGCTAATTTGATTCTTTCTGCACATGAGTCCATTTGGGAGACTTCTAGTTTCCAATGGATTAAATTGCCCTACATTATACAGGCTTTTTCTCGGCCTTGGCATGGTTTTTTATGCTTTTCACTTCTCACTGTGGGTGATAAATATTGCAGACAGCATGTTGGCTGATGGGACATAAATATACAGAAGTAAAATTTGGGATTTTAGTGATGAATGAGGCTCGTGCGCACACTTTCCTAACAGTTTTTTTTCTTTAGGTGTAGTTCCTAGGGTTTTTATTTCAGTGTGTGTATGTTTGTTTTTTTTGTTTGTTTATTATTTATTTGATGTGTGTATTGTTTGTGGTTTTGTTTTGTTCCTTTTCTTTTTACTTTTGTTGTTAGATTTCTTGTAATCGAGGATGAAGAGGTGATGGTAACTGTTGGCATACACAAGACTAACATGGACGCACCATGATTTGCATCAAGTAATGGACTCTTAAACAGTTTGCTGCCATCTTTCAACAAAGACAGTGGCAGCGAAGCCACATGTAAGAGATGTAATTCATGGACGAGATGGACCTCAACGAATAAACTAAGAGCAGACGATCTCCGAATAAACTAAGAGTAGACAATCACCTGATGGAAAGAAGCTACTGCGTTAAGCTTTTTTTCCGTCAATGAATTATCTTCTCTTGTGGCAAAGCAGCCATTGCTTCCTCCGAGACGTTTCACCCCCAGCGAAAAACGGAGTGTGTTGCGTCTATAGGTATTTTGTCATCGAACCATTGTGACCCAGAATGAAAAGATCGTAGGAAGAGGTAGTTGTTTAATGTTCCATAAGTGACCAAGAGGGTGGAGTTGTGGTCAAGGTGCCGACCCCTCTTCCTTCCGCCCCTCCCCCCACCCCCCCCCCCCCCCCCGAGAAAACGGTTGCTGTTTACACACCACATACATATGTATGCATGCACACACACACACACACACACACACACAGGTCGAGATGATTGATGATTTCTTAGCACCAAACCTGACAGATTGTGCCAGGTCAACACCCACTTTTTGCATGATTTTCTACCCATGAGAAATCATCTTGAGATTGATGTAGCAATTTTGATATGATCCCCCCCCCCCCCCCCCCCCCCCCCTTCCCCCCTGTATTAGAAATAATGTAACAGGCGCATGCAAGTAATACACATGCTGAAACATCGCCTGACAGGAAGACTGGTAAGGCCAGCCTCTGGCGTTGGTGCTCTCCTGTGGTTTCTCTCCTGAAAAGCCAAAGTTCAATTATTGTTGACTGGAGCTCTCCTGTGAATTATGCACGGGAAGGCGCTCCTGTGATTTTTACACAGAAAACCAAGGCTGAATGGGTGCTGGCTGGTGCTCTTCTGTGGTTCATACACCGCAAGTCAATCCTTGAGAGTAGATTGATGCTCTCCTGTGGTTTATGCACAGCAAGTCAAAGCGTAAGTGTTGATTGATGCTCTCCTGTGGTTTATGCACGGCAAGTCAAAGCGTAAGAGTAGATTGATGCTCTCCTGTGGTTTATGCACAGCAAGTCAAAGTGTAAGAGTTGATTGATGCTCTCCTGTGGTTTATGCACAGCAAGTCAAAGCGTAAGAGTTGATTGATGCTCTCCTGTGGTTTATGCACGGCAAGTCAAAGCGTAAGTGTTGATTGATGCTCTGCTGTGGTTTATGCACAGCAAGTCAAAGCGTAAGAGTTGATTGATGCTCTCCTGTGGTTTATGCACGGCAAGTCAAAGCGTAAGAGTTGATTGATGCTCTCCTGTGGTTTATGCACAGCAAGTCAAAGCGTAAGTGTTGATTGATGCTCTGCTGTGGTTTATGCACAGCAAGTCAAAGCGTAAGTGTTGATTGATGCTCTGCTGTGGTTTATGCACAGCAAGTCAAAGCGTAAGAGTTGATTGATGCTCTCCTGTGGTTTATGCACGGCAAGTCAAAGCGTAAGAGTTGATTGATGGTCTCCTGTGGTTTATGCACGGCAAGTCAAAGCGTAAGAGTTGATTGATGCTCTGCTGTGGTTTATGCACGGCAAGTCAAAGCGTAAGAGTTGATTGTCGCTCTCCTGTGGTTTATGCACAGCAAGTCAAGCGTAAGAGTTGATTGATGCTCTCCTGTGGTTTATGCACAGCAAGTCGAAGCATACGTGTTGATTGATGCTCTCCTGTGGTTTATGCACAGCAAGTCAAAGCTTTAGCGTTGATTGATGCTCTGCTGTGGTTTATGCACAGCAGGTCAAAGCGTGTTGATTGATGCTCTCTTGTGGTTAATGCACAGCAAGTCAAAGTTTAAGCGTTGATTGATGCTCTCCCGTGGTGTCGTACTCGGGAACGCACAGATCTGTTTGGCACAGAACTTTTCTGCGGTTTCATCCATACAATAAGAACAACGTTTGGAACTAGTTGATGCTTTCCTTTACTGCAAAGTCTGTCCGTCCCAGTCTTGGGTCTTTCTGAATCTGCTTCACAGACATCAGTCATCAACGTACCGAGCTACGCTGAGAGGATTACCATTTTGAGCCTCCCTCAAGAAGTCTGATGACCATGTACCTTCCAAAGGCAAACATGGCAACAACTGTGATGGCACAACAATGTTCAGTTAATATTTGTCTTTGAAAATGAGAAAACAAACGTCGTCATCTCTTTGCGTGTGTGTGTGCGAGTGTGTGTGTGTGCGTGCGTGCGTGCATGTGTGTGTGTGTGTGCGCGTGTGTGTGTGCCTGTCTGTGTGTATGTGTGTCGGTCTGTCTGCCTGTCTGTATGTGTGTCGGTCTGTCTGTCTGTGTGCGCGCGCGCATGATACTACAACATAACACCAGACTTGATCAACAACCTCACACCCTACATTCCACCATTTCCATGTTCATCTAGTTCTTGAACAGTGTCGGTTGCATCAAGGAGGAGTTGGTGAGGGCGGATTGGTCCATGCACACGCTGCACCTCAAGTGTGTATTGAGTGATGTGACCGCGAGGCTTACAGGTGGGTAGAAAAAGAAAGGAATAACAAAAACGAAAAGAAATCTTAAATGAATGTTAGCAAACCGCCCAGAGAAACGTGGACAAACGAGTCACAAGACAAAACACAACGCGTTTCGACCTCTTAGGTCTTCAGGTGAGACACAAACGAATAAAATAACGAAAACCCACTTAGCTTTGATCGCTTTAGAGTTCAGCGCAAAGAAGGATGATGGTGTGTGTGTGTGTGGTTTACATGAATTAAAAACGAAAAGGTTAGAGGATAGGATCTCATGGACAACACCAAGCAGATGCTTTACCCGTGCCCAAAACAAGATAACCTAACGAGCAAAGCGAGGCCTTAAAAAACATTACAGTAGAATCCGGTTATAAGAAAGTGCAGGGGAAATTTTTTTTTGTTTCTTATAGCCGAGTTTTCCCGTATCCGAGTCCTCGGTTATAAGAAAATTCCTTGGAATATCTTTCTTATAACCGAGGCCTCGGTTATAAGAAAATTCTTTGAAATATTTTCCTTATACCCGAGGCCTCGGTTATAAGAAAGTTCTTTGGAATATTTTTCTGATAACTGAAGTTTATAATTGACCTCAGTGAAGCGCCTTTTCTTCTGTACCAGTGAGCTTGTTCGCTTTTATGTGTTCGGCTGCATATACATGCACCCTCTGGGTCGATTTCTGTAGTAAAATCGTCTGTATTAATACATAACCACCTTGAGTCTATTTTCGTTGATAAGAAATGTTTGCATAATGTCCCTTCAAGTAAAGAACATGAGAAGGCCCGTTTAAATCTGATATCCGTGTATGTATCAGAGGTGTTCAAGTTTTCAGTGCCCATGCATCGTGTACTGTCCATACAGGCCCACGGAGAGACAGACAGACAGGGGGTGGGGGTGGGGGGTGGTGGGGGTCAGAGATGGAAAGGAAAGAGGTGTTAAAACAATTCCTTTCATCAGAGAGAGAGAGAGAGACAGACAGACAGAGACAGACAGACAGATAGACAGACACACAGACAGACACACCGACAGACACACAGACAGACACAGATTTCGTGTCCGCCTTTACATTGACGTCTTTTTCTTTTAACCCATCACGAGTTTACTGAACGCTGCTCAATCTTGGACATTTCGTTCACACTGAATTGCTGTTTCTTTGTGCATGCACTTCTTTTGCAGCGGGATGGCATGGTGATATATGTCACTGAAACTGAAGAAGCTTTTCTTTTTCTTTTCATTTGATCACGTCGATTTAACTACAAATACACATATGCCATGTTGTGAATGATCTCTCTCTCTCTCTGTGTGCATGCTAGTGCGCACGTGTGTGTGTGTGTGTGTGTGTGTGAGCGTGCGTGCGTGCGTGCGTGTGTGGGTGCGTGTGTATGTGTGTAGATATGTGCGTGCGTGCGTGCGTGCGTGTGCGCGCGCGCGCGCGCGCGCGTGTGTGTGTGTGTGTGTGTGTGTGTGTGTGTGTGTGTGTGTGTGTGTGTGCACGCGGATGTGTATCTATGTGCGTGTGTGTGTGCGCGCGTGTGTATGTTCGCGCGCGCGTGTGTGTGTATGTGTGTGTATGCGCGTGTGTATGTGTGAGTGTGTGTGCGTGTATGTGTGTGTGTATGTGTGTGTATGCGCGCGTGTGTGTATGTGTGTGTCTGTGCGTGCGTGTTTGTGTGTGCGTTTGTGTGTGTGTGTGTGTGTGTGTTATGCATGTGGACGATCCAGTCAGCACGTGGACACGAAGGGAACGAGGTGGATGGGGTGTGAGGTGGTGGGGACGTGCATGCATTTGTGTGTTCTTCAATTTAACGTCTATCCACGTTAAGTGATATTAGACAATGTTAGAGGGAAAGGGGGGAGGGGTAGAGGTATTAAGTAATATATTCAAAGGCTGCAAAAATAAAATAGACAACTATGAGCTAACAAAGAACTACTGATCAAAACACTCAACATCGGCTCCAGTTTACAGAACAGAATAAATAGGACTTTGATGTAATGAGACTGCAATTTTACACATCAGTGATAAATCGGATACAACTTGATTCAGAGAACATTTAGGTAGGGATGGTAGGTAAGGTTTTAAGTGCTCACATTGAAAAAGGATGTGATTATTTGTAAATTTTCCGCCACAAAGGCATGTTATGTTCTTACAAAACTTTGTCTTAAAAGCATTCAATTTGATCTTATAAATCAAAGAAATTATAATCCGTGAATAAGGCAAGCTACATTGATGAGATGAATTAAGTGCGTCAATGTTTATTAGCTGGCGTGAGTGAGTATCTAGAAAACTTCCAGAACTTTTTAGTTTTTTTCTAAAATGTTTCCAGCACGCATTTTCTAATAGACTGTATCCCTCATGGACAGACAATGGAATACTGACACATTCTGACCTGCTTGTATTTCTTGCTCCCCGCTTTGCTGCTCTGTCGACCCTCTCATTAAACTGAATACCACAGTGAGAAGGAACCCAGCAGAAAGAGATACTCGTACCCCTTATAACCAAAAAATGTATTAATTCATGAATGTCTGTAATTAAATCTTTTCTTATTGTTGTTGATTTGCTGAGGGCAAATAAAACCGATTTTGAATCGACACAAAAGAGGGCCTGAAGTGTTGGGTAAGAAAGATCAAGAAGATAATACAGGGCCATTAAGGAAAGTGCTTGCCTCGTGGCTTTTTTCTTCTCCGCCATCTTCTCTCCTGTCATAGAAATCCACAGGCACTCTGTAAAAATAAATTCTAAACT
>CM031622.1:56192382-56199882 GCA_018398815.1 Conus ventricosus | reverse complement strand
AGTTTCAGGAAAATACACCTCTGCATCAGACTGGTCCTGTTCAAGTTATGTCGCTCTGTTACAGAGCTGGAGCTTGACTCAATCACAGAAGGTCACATAGGCATCATGAACAGTGCAGATAAAACTCTGATAGTTTCTCCTGGCAAGATTGTCAAAAGGACAAGACACGACTCTGCTAATCCTGTAATGAATGTCAGAAGACAGTGCCAAGACGAAAAGTTCCCAAGGTCTCTATGCAGAAGATGCCTCTTGTAGTTTCACTTTTTAGACGATCAGAGTGGCCATTGATCTTATTGGCCTTCTTCATCCTGTGAGTGATGCTGAACATATGTACATTTTGACATTTGTAAATTATGCTATGAGGTTCCCTAAAGTTAGTCCTCTCAATGAGATTGATGCAGAGACTGTAGGCGAAGCGCTGGTGGACATGTTCTGCAGACTAGGGATTCCTGAAGATATCCCAAGTGATCTGGGTACCCAATTCATATCAAACTGCATGAAAGATGCCACGAGGCCACTCAGAGTTTGTCATGTTATCAAGTCTCCCTATCTCTCAATGCATGATGGGCTGGAAGAAAAATCCAATGGGACATTGAAATCCATGCTGAAGAAGCTGTGCAATGAGCACACATAGTAGCGACACAGGTTCATCAACGCTGTACTGTTTGCCTGCCGTCATGTGTCCTCTTGATCTTCAACCTGCCGACTCCTCTACGGCAGAACCAAGAGAGGATCCATGCACGTCCTGAAAGAATTTTGGACGAAAGAAGTGGATCAGTCAGAGTGAAGAACAGCTACCAGTACATCTTTGAATTATGAGAGAAGCTGGAAGGGCTGAAGAATTGCTTCAGCTTGCCAGGAATGAACTCGAAAAGGCCCAACAGTGTAGTAAATATCAATATGACCGTAAGAAGAAAGCCCGGAAGTTCCAGAAAGTTGAGGTACTGGTGCTTCTTGCTACAGACAACAAGTTATTGATACAATGGAAAAGTCCCTTGGTCGTTGGCGAGATTGCTGGATTGAATGATTACAAAATGAAGGGAAACTGAAGGTGTTCAATGCAGATCTGATGAAGAAGTACATTGACAGGAGATGAAGAAAAATCAACTGAGACAAAGACAGTTACTTCAGTGATCATTTGTTAGGAGAACCTCATTCCTTAAGAAGAAACTACGAGACCTGAGGAGACTGGGAACGATGATGAACTTCTAGAATTTGATTGAATCAGCTCAGACGAGTCTATGGAAGAAGTCAAGATGGGAATAATGCTTTGTGGTGAACGGATGGCATAAATCTGAAATGTTATGAACACATTTCCGGACCGTTTTTTTTATATTTCAGGACTGCATGAGCACCATGTAAACCTCACCTGATCTGTTTCAAATCGAAACCTTATCCAGTTCCGTATGCAGCCAGGGATACTTTAAAGGACAATGATATTTTGAAGATTGGAGTGATTTGGGGATCAAACAACACCACATACCTTCCATGTTGTGATAAGGAAAAAGCAATATTGCACAAACCACAAATGTATGGACTACTGGAAGTTGAAGAAGCTGACAATCTTCGGTTCAGGATATATTATGTCTACAGCTGATGAACTAGTTCCAAAAACCGAGTGAAGACAAACATTTCTCCCAAACTGATCTCTGCAAAAGGGAAAACTTTCTTGACTTTAGATGGAACCAATGATTTCCCGAAGATGCCATTTTTGGATGGCAATCTCTGGAGAAGGACTTGAAGAACGTAGTGTACTATAGGGACAGTGTTCTGATACACAATAGGCCTTGAGTAGAGTCAGCTTGACAGTGGGGCCAATCAAATGCGTTCTTGGCATCGACAGTGTGGATTTTGTTGACCATAAACACAAGAATGGCCACAAAGGGCTTCACGAAACAGTGTGAAGAAAGTGAAGGAGGCGGCACGTTCTACTTCAAAGACTCACATCCAGCCTTTCATGGTCTTGGCTGCATGGATACTACAGCGAGTTAATCTGGAACTTTTCTGCAATATTGGCACCTCTCACCGATTTATGAAAGAAAGGAACACTTGCCAATTTGAAGTGAAAGAATGAACAAGAAAAGACACTCCAGAACATCAAGGATCTCCTGTCCTGCAACCAGATCCTACACCTTTCTGACCCTTTCAAGACCTACCTCCTGAAGACAGACGCATTGGGTGCTGGCATTGGAGAAGTCTTTATGCAAGAACATGATCGAAAACTGTTTCCCATCAGCTACACCAGCAATAAACTGTGTTTTGCAGAGCAGAACCATTCTACGATTGAATTTCTTTGCAATTGTTTGGAATGTGAAAAAATTTATTCTGTACTTTTACGATGTGAAATCTGCATTGCGAAACAGTCCATCGCCTGACCACATACTTGAATTTAGTTAAGTTTAGCAGTGATATGATGGGCTATATATTTGCAAAACTTTTATATGAAAATTGAGTCCCTCATGGGTACTGAGAATGCTGGTGCTGACTGTATGCGTCGCTTTGTGGGGTGAACGTGATTAATTCATTGCACTCTGAGAACAGTTGCTATGTGTTGGTTTTTATAATGAAATGCAGTCTGTTGGTTTTTGTTTTCTTTTCTGTTTTTCTTTCATATTTTTGTTTGTAATAAATATGTGTTTAAGTGGGTGGTAATTTTTACAAACAATTCGAATTCACAAATGATTATCATTCATTGTTCCAGGTCTACATGTCTTAGCATTTGGTGTGTACGTGTTAAGTTTGATGTGACATTTGTGTACCAAATGACTCATACACAACTTGCATATGATTCTGAAGGTCTCGTTAGAGTACCAGAATAAGGCAGAAAGTTCCAGAAACTTCCAGAATTTTTTTTTTTTTTTAATGTTCCAAACATTTCGATCGGCTATGATTCCTCTGGAAAGTCCCATGCATTTTGTTTGGCTATGCTACTTCATAATTCATCCTTGAACATTCTAGAATAGTGCATGATGGATGATTAGCTGTCTCACCCTATTGTTTTTTTTTTATTTTAAGTTGTGAAGTTGCAAGCGACATTGCTTGTTTGGCCATTTTACTCCACAGTGATTTACATGTGGTGACTGAACTGTCAGTGCAGGTTATATCTCAATATCTTCTGTCATGCCGGACTTTCTAGCCTACCTGATTTTAACTTTCAGAGTTGGTTTTGTTCTCTGGCCACTCTCGATAACGCTTTTCACACTGTAGTGCCACACCACTTTGGTAGAGATGCATGAAATGGCCTTGGCATTTCTGAGTACTGACATTTGACAAATAATCCGTAGGTTGTCAACATCTACTTAATTGCCCTTTTCGTGATTTTCTATATCCTAGACGAGTACCTTTGGTTTCTAAAATTGCCTCGTGTAGTAGATTTAAAGGACTTTCCTAGACAGTAAATGCATTATTGGTAATGAAGTATTTAGGTATAATGTATTGAATATAAAAGGTGGTTTATGAGAATAGATAAATTATTCAGCTGAGTATTGTAATATTGTATAGAGAGACTGGCGTTGCTGTTTGACTGTAAAAACCATTTATATGTATCCTCTCACTATCAACAGATAATACAGAAACTAAGACACCTTTAGGCACTCGCAGGTACTCAATGAACACACTTACAAAGAACCTAGACACCCCCCCCCCCCCCCCCACCACACACACACACACACACAGAGAGAGAGAGAGAGAGAGAGAGAGAGAGAGAGAGAGAGAGAGAGAGAGAGAAGAGAGAGAGAGAGAGAGAGAGGAGAGAGAGAGAGGAGAGAGAGAGAGAGAGGAGAGAGAGAATGGGAAAAAAGCGACAAAGTGAACAAAAACAAGAAGATAAAAAAAAAAAGGGGGGGGGGGGGGAAGGGGGCAGTGAAGAGAGGCACGTTACGCACTTAGTTACAGAGCACTGAGGAAAAGAAACAAAACAAAACAAAGCTAAAACAAACAAAGAAACAGTTTATATGATTTTAAATCACACGATTCCTAAAGTCATAAGGCTGTTTGATGATATTTTAACAGTCAGCATCCCTATAGCCAACCATTAAATAATGATGTTAAACAGCATTCATACAATCGGAATCCCACATTCTTTTCAAAATTCATTTTGCCTCAGAATTATTCCTTTATTTTCGATCCTTTCTGAAGGGGGTGGAAGCAGGAGAGATGGAGTGGGGGTAGGTTTTGTGAAGAGTGGTGGAGGGGGGGGGGGGGGGGGGGGGGGGAAGGCTTGACCTGAAATTCTTACCGTACAATGGGTTGCTAAAATCTGTTGAAACTAGTAGAACAGGAGAATAATGACACACAAAATATTCCATAATTAGTCAATGGCAAGAAGCCATTTAACATTTTGATGATAGTTTTAAATCTTAGTCACAGAAAATAATGACGCACTGGACTTTATGATTCAAAGCGCAACTATTTCACCTATCACCGGTTGGACCGATTCCGAAACGGTAAGGAATGCCGACTTCCGAAATCATCTACTGGGTTCGTCTGCCCGTCGACGCTACCTCAAATCAGTTAAAGCGAACGGTAAGAAAAACCTAATCTGTTCAGTGAATGTAAATTATGGTTCACCGGTTTTTGTGAGAATAGTTTGGATTCGGACAGGATTTTGACTCGCATTTGGCAGTCCTCTCCTGAGAGGCAGTGACAGAGTGCGACTGTGAAGTTTTTGTTCTCCGAAGATCCATCAGAGCAGAAGACATTTTCAACCATCAGAGCAACACCAAGAGCACGGGACTGACAAACTGAACAGCAGAAGACCTACAACTCCAAGGGGGCCAGCTGCAAAGAAGACTACGGCGATTGGCTGCATTGTGATCGCCACGATGTGTTAGCTGAGGCTTTTAATGTGGATTTTGTGCTCGCGTGGAATAAATTCAGCAATAAGGTACCGTTAATCAAAGATGGCTTGTAAACTGTTTTGTGCCTTTTTCGGACAAACACCCCCACTAAAGTCAGTGTGTGTTTTTGTGTTTGTGTTCACCAGCTTCTTTGATAGTGTGTTGCCTACAACTCCTTTTTACGTAGACAATGGTCTTCAACAGACAGTTGTGCTGGACCGACTTCCTCGCCAAGAAAAACGCGAACTTCAGCAAGAGATTTTAACTTTGCTGGGCCTCCATCACAAGCCTAAACCCATCACAGACAATGCGGTAGAATCAGCGCCGAAGTTTATGATTGACTTGTATGAAACTTTGAAGGAAGGTGAAAACGAGGATGTTTTAGATGATGAAGTTGTCTTCCATTCTCCCAATATTACATCTCGTTTGGATCTGGACACGGAGAAAGTGGAGGGATCTGATGTCATCATGAGTTTTGTTAATCATGGTAAGCAATTTTTTCATCTTCATTCATTTAATGTTTGGTCTTTAATGCTTGACAGTTTTACTGGTAAAAGTCTTACACAGACTCTCCTTCTGTCTCCCCCTTCTTGTGCCCCCCTCCACCCCACCCTGGCCCCCCACCACTTAACAACATAACAGTTACACAATGACTTCCACAATAAACCATCACTGTCATCCCTCACTCCCACAAACACAGCCAGAGGTCCTTTGCCCCTCCCCTCTCTTTCCTTGACACATACATACCCCTTTCTTGTCCCCCCCCCCCTCCCCCTCCCCACACACACACACACACACACACATGAACATACGTATACTCATAGTCATAATGCATGCACACACAGTTCAGAGAGCTCGACTCGTGCATGTATATTTACAGAGATCTATACCAACACCTATGCATACATGTACACATGCATCTGCACTCTGAGACTCTCTGAAAACTCATACGAGTCATACTATATTACAGCCTATGATCACAGAGTGCACCAGGAACAGCATTAGTGATCAGGTTCAAGAGATTTAAAAGTGGCAGCATTATCTTTTTTTTTGAACTGAGTATGATAGTAACTCCTGCAAGGTAATAGCTAGCCCTTTCCACTGAAGAACAAACATGATTTTTGCTGATTAAGACCATAAGTCATCTGCCACATGTTTGCATCCTACTAATTTCTAGTTCAAGGACAACAGAGCTATTGTTAACTATATATTATCGATTGTTTTACATTTCCACTAAATTTTGCCAGTTTTCAAATTATATTTGAAAAACCAACTTGTTGCATACTTCTGATTTCATTTTATTGCAATCAGTAACAGTTTTTAAAGGGCAGTTTGCAATGCCAGGCATACATGTACACACACATGTATAGAGTGGGTCCTATTTATACTAACTTGAGGAACACCATTGTCAATTGCTAACAAAAAAACATACAATATTTAAGTTGTCCAATTTTGTTTCATTTAGACATTTGTCTATCCAGCCAGCTTTGATGAATTGCCTTTTATCAAACTTTGTCTGATGCCTTTCTGGAAAGTATACAACATCAATGGGAATTTTGTCTTAGTTATAGTAGATTTACATAGCACAGTAGCACAGTCATCTATTGATCTAATGTGCAGATCTATACAGAACTTTTCAAACTATTGGTGATATTGGTAAGCAGTTTACAAGTTTTCAGTTCCATTCTTATTTCAACCTTTGTCAGTCAAACGGCTGCCACCATTGGTACACGGTTTGTGGAGTAAATAGTTGATTTCCATTGCATCCCTAGTAGTAAAACTAGGAGTGACAATTCAACAGAAATCTGACTTTTTGAAGTGAGGTCAAGATTCAGGGTGGAGAGAGAGGAGGATGGGGAAAAGACTGGTATGGGGGAGGAGTTACTGTTGGTGGTAATTTATACCTGTGCAGTTTGTGAGTTGTTGATTAGATATATAAATGTCAGTGATTACCTTCACTTAGTCACTGAGACTGTTCATTTTCATGACTTGTTTATAAATACACCACTTCTCCTGTTGTTCTGAGCTGGACCATGGGACCCAGAATGCTGACGTAAAAAGATCTGTAAAAAATGTCTGAGAAAAAGAGTTATTAGGAAGTCAAGGCAAGGTATTAAATCATGTAAATGGAATGCATTTCAATTCTGAAATCTCACACACAAGAAACCAGCAAAGGAGTATGAGCATGTTTGGGTATTGTACTGATTTTATAAGGAGTCATCTTATTAATATTATACAAGTGAAAAAAATAAATGGATCAAAGGGTATGAACACCTGTCGATTTTACAAAGAAGGGTCATGAAGAGACTGACAAAATCATACATGTATGATGAAACACCCAGATTTTTTGTTTTGGTATGAACAAAGCCCAGAATTGGACACGGGATACCAATTAAAACCCCAGTTTGATGTGAAACCATGGAAGGGAGAAATGTGAAAAGAAAACTGTGAACTAGACATATAGTATTTATATGGTCTGTGTTTATTTGGAAGAAAACCTGTGTAGGAGGTGGGAAAAGAATTTGAATGTCTTTATTTGGACTTGGAGGTAAATAATCAAACAATCAAACACATTCAACAAAAACAGGAGTTTAGTGAAATAGAAGGGCAGTGGGGGAAGGAAATAGAAGATGGTTGTGTTTTTATCAGATGTAAATCAAGC
>CM031622.1:56169882-56187382 GCA_018398815.1 Conus ventricosus | reverse complement strand
TCTGTGACTCGAACGTGGAAGAAAATCCAATCGAAACCAAACAAACTTCAGAATCCGTCTAGCTGTTCATGAGACTCAAATTGTGTAAAACATGTGTATTTGTGGATGTACTATGTCACTTTCTGAGAGTGATATGGTACATACACAAATAAGCATGTTTTACACAATTGTTGGATCCATGATATTTGAGTACATACCATGCTTTATGTTTAGAATGAACGTTGTTCCTCAGTGGTATCAAAATACTGACAGCTGAAGTTGTCAAACACTACCTTGGAGGGTAATGGCAACCAGACCAGGACTAACTATTAGCCATATGAGGTATATTTACACAAGTGGCATATTTAGAGATAAATGCACACACACACACACACACACACACACACACACACACACACACACACACACACACAGACACTTATATACATTTTTTGTTATAAATACTCCTGTGTTTAAAAGTAGTTATTCTGAGACAAATCCGTTGTTTTAAACTGAGTTAAGTTTGCTAACTTTTACTTGCAAAGTTTTGGATTTAAACCAGTTTCAAGTGAATCAGTTTTGTTGGGCCAGAATAATGTTGGACGCAGGTTGCTGACACTGTTTAGCTGAGGATTGAAAGAGTTAATCCTTTCAGCCTGACATAGTGACTAGCTGTTCAGACCTCCCAATGGCACTTTTTTTGCTGCAAAGTTGGAAGTTTGGGGCTGCATTACTCAGACTGGATAGCATTTATTAATAGTAAACTGTTATAACCCTGGATCGACTCATAACAAGGGCACACAGCTACAGAAATGTGATTAAAAAAAACAAAACATATTAAATTTTTACTGTGTTCGAATCATTCGGTAGCACATGGTTTCTGTACAATAGGGCCAAATTTATGCTTCATCACTTTGTTAGTATGTCTTATTCGACAGATGGGATCATGATATTTACGCTAAATGCAAATAAAACTTTATTATGTTGCAAATGCATTTTCTGCCACAATGTCAATGTAAGTGACGTACACTTTCAGAGGAATTTGCTCGAAACCATCCTCTATGATTTCATCAAGAACTTACCTCACTGTAATCTTATTTCTATAGCTCATGGTGTGGGAAGAAAACCACTGAGGAAAAAACCTTCAAGAAACCATTTGAAATTTACTTACTCAGAGCAGCCAAAAAACACAGTCAAATTAACCCCCCCTCCCCCCCCCCCCCCTCCCCCCCCTCCCCCCTCCCCCCCCCCCCCCCCCCCCCCCCCCCCCCCCAAGCATTTACACTAAGCAAGGAGCAATAAGGATTAAAGGTGCGTGCTAGACCTGAACGGAGATTGATGCCCACCCCTGTTTGGGCACAGCTGGCCCTATACACTCAGACTTGGGCTTGGATACCAGGCAGAAAGAGTTAAGACAACTGAGCGAAATCTGTAAGCTTCATCTCAATCCTTTCATTTAGAATGTTGTTGCTGTAGTATGTTGTTATTGTTGTTGTTGTTGTTGCTGGCTGTAGGCACTGCTGCTAGTGCTGCTAGAGCTCCGTTTTGCAGTTGTTGTTGTTGGGATCATTTAATTCACGGCACATTATGCAGTTTTTGCCTGTGCATTTCTGGTAGACCTATGCTGCTAATTAGTTTTAACTAGCAGTGGCTGTATAATGTTATTATGTAGGTTAGTGAAGATTGTAGGAATGTTCATAATGCCCCAGAACAATATTCGATTGTATTACCTTGTTTGAATAATTTTTTTTTTTTTTCTCAAACTGTCATTATCATCACACGCTCTCACACACACACACACACACACACACACACACACACACACACACACACACACACACACACCCTTCTGACACTGTGACATCAGTTGAACTTGTTTGGAGGTAATACTTCTGCTCTGTCTTGCTGGCTGGCTGGCTGTCTGTCTGTCTCTGTCTCTCTTTCATCTGTCTCTGTCTCTCTGTTTCTCTCTTTGTGTCTCTTCCTCCCTCCCTCTCTCACTCACACTCTCTCTGTGTGCATGTGTGGGTACATGCTTGAGTATGTGCATGTGTGCTTGTGAATATGGATTTGTGTTTTATACATGTTTGTGTATTATTTATGCATACGAAAAGTATGATAACATTATAGGGAGCATTATTACTTCGCTCTCTCCTTTTCTCTATTTCTCTTTCTCGCTTGCTGTATGTACAGACAGACACAGAGGTGAGCATGTATGTGCGCACGTGTGCGCACACACACACACACACACACACACACACACACACACACACACACACACACACACACACACACACGTGTGTGCGCACATGCGCGCCCATACACACACACACACACACACACACACACACACACACACACACACACACACACAACACACGCACGCACGCACGCACGCATGCACGCACGCACGCACGCACGCACACACACACACACACACACACACACACACATGCATATATACGCACACAGAATTATCCCACTGATGCTTTCTTTTTTTTTTTTTGGTACTCATTCAGTTGGCTGACAAAGCTGCATTAGTGTTGTTAGCAACTAATAGAAAGATTTTATAATTTTAAGCAATGGAAAGTTTTCATCTTTCTCCTAATTCTAGTGTTTGATAAACATCATAATGCAACTTTATCAGCCAACTGAATTTAGTAAACGCATTAGCAGGATAAATGTGTGCGTGCGTGCGTGCATGCATACATGCGTGCGGTGAATACATGGCCGACCACTGTCGTAGTCCTTTATAGTTTTTTCACTTCATAAATAACACTTTGAAAAAAAGAAGCGACAGTGCTGTTGTTGTTGTTGTTTCTGTGATATTTATGATGAATACTGACTTTGTTTTAAACTTTAAATAATGATGTGTTATAACAGCCAGGTCTAATAAAAAATTTTCATTTTACAAACTTTTGTCATTTTCTGTTCCTGTCCACACACCATACACCAAAACACTCCATAATATAACTATGTGGCTAATTACAATTGCAAATTTATTATAAAGATTTGCTGTAAGCAAATGTTTCTGTTAAACACATTTTATTGGATGTTTCTTCTTTGAAAAGGATATGAACATTTAAAGATATTTGAGCAGCTCTTGCAAGACGTTGATTGGATTTTCCATCAAAATCTTGGCCACATATGTATCTGTTATGAAGTGCAGTGTATTTTCGCTTTTTATCTCTGTGTGAATTCACTTGAGCAGTTAACATATGAGAATTGGACATTCTCAGTGGTGCTTGGCTTACCAGTTTTAAAACTAGGCATTTGATTTAGAAACATCGTTCTTCATGTATTTCATTGATGATAGGCTTACTTGAACCACTCTTTCGAATGTTTTACTGGTGAACTTTTGCTTGAAATAGTTCATTAAGTCATGCATGTTTGCGTGTGTGTGTGTGTGTGTGTGTGTGTGTGTGTGTGTGTGTGTGTGTGTGTGTGTGTGTGTGTGAGAGAGAGAGAGAGAGAGAGAGAGAGAGAGGAGAGAGAGAGAGGAGAGAGAGAGAGAGAGAGAGAGATAAGATAGTAATGTTGCTTATAGCCCAGCCGACCAGAGAGAGAGAGAGAGAGAGAGAGAGAGAGAGAGAGAGAGAGTTGTTTTGATGAAATTTGTATATATTGACAAAAGCATGAAAAGTTGTCAATTTTTGTGACATTGAAGATGTACTTTGAAGTCTGTAATTTTAATGTGCTGATGAAATGTACACGGATTTCAAGCTAAAACAAAGGCTAATTTCATGATTCTTATTAATCATAATAATGAGTAATTTGAAAATAGTATTTAAGAGGTGTAATTCACACAGTGTGACAAAACAAAACCAAAATTTCCCAGTTTGTGACCATAAAAATTAGTTTAGCTGGGCTAGTCAGTCATAATAATGTTTGCGATTATTTACACCGTAATTTGAAAATAGTATTTAACTTACGAGGTGTAATGCACATGCAAAGTGTCACATAACAAAACCAAGGATTTCCCAGTTTGTGACCACATGTAGATAGTTTAGCTGAGCTAGTCAGTCAACAGTATTCAAACTCCTTAACATCGGCAGTGAATGCATTTTGTTTTGGGGAAAGACATAAAAAAGAATGTCATAATATCAACAGTTCATAGCTTCACAAGATTTTCTTTCATTTCATAGCAAATAATGTTGCTAGATGTTCTCAAATGCTTATGCTATGTAATTCCCAATTGAAGGGGTAAATAGACTTGCACTGGATTTTGTAAAAGAGCTCGTATGATTAAAAAAGAAATATGAATTTATTCATTAGTTTATCGTTTCAGGCTGACCATTACCCAAATACCTCAGTTTTCCCATTCATTAATGAAAACGTTGCTCTTTCTTTGCCAAGCATATTTTTAAGCTTAACAAGCAGCCACATACATGTATATACACAAATGAAAAAAAAGTGTTTGAATGAACATAATTTAGTAACACAATCTGAAACCTCCACTGTCAGTCAGGCTTGCATAGATATTACATAATGAACTTCCACATTAAAGTTCTGTTTGTTATGGCAAAGGTTTGACTTTGAGCAGTGTTTGAGTAGTGTAAACATACTGAACAAATTACAACTGAAAAACAAGAAACGGGGAGTTTGTGTTTGTGATCATAAATTTCCAAAATTACAAGGTAGTTTCAACTGATACGGGGTTTTCTCTAACATCCCCAAAATTACTTGTGTGAAATAAATGTCAAGTCAGCAATTTTGTCTACAGACTTCAAGACATCACAGTGTTCAGCCTGCTCATGATATGAAGTTACCTACCTTAGTTCGTTACAAACAATTTAGATTTGATTGGTAAAATTTGCGGTGCTGACTTATTGACACAGAAAAATCATGAATAAAAGTCACCTCAGGTACTGAATTGAAAGATGATTGATTTACATTCTTGAATTTTTATTGCTAAGTATTGCTGTGAAGTTATAGACACTCGAAAAATGTCAAATTGTAATGTTCGTTTGGCAAGACCACCTTCAAAGAAATTTATTTATGTTCTGTTTATAATGAAATGCTAACAACTTAAAATGCTTACATAGATTTGAATTTTGATGGTGTGTTTCAGTGTCTCTTTAGATAACCTGCACAAAAAGATGTCATGCAGATCCTTTTGAAAAACACTTAATTCTATCTGGACACTCTGAAGTCCACAGCCCTGATGTGGCCCTTTGCGGTCGGCTGGGCTATAAGCAACATTATCTTATCTTACTCTGAAGTCCAACATTTTGGATGTTTCTCCACGTCATCAGATTATATTCCATTAATCATGTTCAACATCAACATTATTAAAAACTTGCAGTATTTGAACTGTTGTTTAACCATACATGTATGAGAACAGAGTAAAGCGATGACTGTGTTCATAATCAATTCACAACAAAAGTTTTCTTTTCATTTCCATCTCCATGGACAACATGTCACCCGTATTCAATGCAAGCAAGCACTACTAGAGCTGAACATTAAAGACATATATGCAAAATTCTGTCAGAGGGCACATTTATTGGGTTTGTACATGGATGAAAAATGTGTTCATATGTTAACTAATGGAGTTTCTGTTAGATCTATTATCACAGTATTCTGATGTTAAGATGAAAAAAAAAATCTGCCTCTTGGAAAGATAAAAGTATATATAATTCATCTACTTAAAGTTATGTTTTTATTATAAGTCTGCTTAATTTACAGTTAGAATGTAAAATTCAATGTCACACATATGAAATTCACATAAAAGGTTACTGATAAGCACTGGATATTTGTGGGTTCAGTATCTGCCACATGGAGTCAATTTTCAGCGTAATATTGCTTGTGTGAGAAAAAGATGGGTAATGTTTCCTGTGTGGACAAGAATTTGAAGCATTTTCGTTAAATTTTGTCTCAAGGTATTGAAAATTGAAGTGGCACAGAATGTCCAAACTGGTTCACTTTATTCCAAATTGTCAGAGACAACATGTGATTTTTTTCACCAGCTAAACGTCATTCATTTCCACTCACAGTGAAAGCCAGTTTATAAATTTCAAACTTCAACTGCTGTTATTAGTTTGATTGGAACTAAGCTAACGCATTTCTTTCAACTGGGGACACCGTTATGGGCTTGGGGTCAAATGCAGATCTGGTTGTGTTTTGCTCTGTGTAGTGAACATTGTTGTATTTAATTTTTTGGGGAGCATTTCTTTTTAATCATGTATTGGCATCAGTGGTAGATTAACCAGAAAAAGAAAAATAAGACAATCGAAAAATCATCTAGACGTAAAAGATGGTAATTGATGTTTTATGTAATCAATTTACACCATTTTTCATATTTATGATTTATTTTACATGATTTTATGTGAGAATGATAATGTAAATTCCCTGCAGTATGTGTGTCTTTGATTTTTATTTTTTTTAAATTTTTTAAAAAAAACTATTGTGATGCTGAATGTGTCTACATTAAATACAAAGGAAGAGGAGGAGGAGATGGGGAAATGATTTGTTTCATGTCACTCTGAAAGCAAGGTAATGATGAGGGAATAGAGTGGTGTATATCCGTGCCATCCCACTTTGGTTTCTAAAGTCATGCATAAACTTTGTTTCTGTTTTTACAATTATTTTGTCATTATGTATTACATGAGGCGGAAAACAGAGGCTCTGTCTCTTGCCCACCTATTCTGTTGTGTTTTTTTCAAATGTGTTTGGTTTCATTGAAATTTCTACAAAACATTCTTCTTATTTGGATTTTGCAAAAAACCTGTATGAATCATTTATATTTGGAAAAAGACAAAGAGAAAAAAAAAACAATGACGTTTTGTGGATGTGAAGCATAATTCTTTCTTCTATAGAGCATGTGCCATAATGAGTTGATTCTGAGGCTTTTCTGGGGAGTGGGGCTGCATCAGATTGCAACAATAAAAAAAAAAATCTTCCTCTAAGTGTTGTTTTGAAATGAACTAGTTCTGCTAGCTTCATGTATGAGCCAGGATGCAATCGTGAAAAGTGACCCAGGGAATTGGAGGGCAAAGAACTGCCAATGTGTAAATGTAACCTGCCAGTGGATCAGAGAAACCATTGTCCAATGAGAACTGTCGATGCATTGGACATGTAGCGATGCACTGTAACCTGCTAGTGGTTGTGTGTGTTGTCAGAACGTCGTTCGCGTGGTTGTCGGGAGCGACATGCAGGTGGAAGGCACGGATATGCATCGCTTTGCCGTCGATCAGGTAGACTGCTGCCGCTGTTGCCTTGGAGATGTTGCACGTCTACTGCTGCCGCTGTTGCCTTGGAGATGTTGCACGTCTCAGTTCTAGGCTGTAGCAGTGGGGCGGGGCCGCTTTTGGTGTTGACCCTGCACTTGACATGGGTGTCCCTTTGGTGCTTTCGTGCTTGGTGCTGGTGTTCTGCTTGCTTTCCATGAGGGAGTGAACAGCTGGTTTGCTGACAATGGCTGTGTTGTTCTGTGCTAAATGCTGTCATTGCTTTTATGCTTTTTATATATCTGTTGTAAGTGGCATCAGTTTATAAATATATCATTGAATTCATTTATTTATGTTTCACTTTAATCCTGCAATGTTTTGCCACACTGGTCTTTGCTACCTTGTGAAGCTTTTGCAGTATTTCTGTGAATGGCACACTGTTTATTCTTGGGGTCGCAGAATGTTTTGCTGGATTCTGTTGCCAACAGTTATGTACATTGCTGCTGTGTTTAACTGGCTTTGCTTGTTTCATAGTCAAAAGCAGCTTTTTTTTTCTTTTTTTTTAATGCAGTAAGTTGTTGTTGCCTTGTGCTTTTGCTGTTGTCTATGTCTCAGAGTGCAGTAGTCTCTGATGTGGTATAGTGCTGAACCTAATCAACAATTTTCCTTCTGTTCTTGTAATGCAGTGTTTATCACCGCATGAGAGCTTCATCTCCCTGAGGACAGGAGATGAAGAAAAAACCAACAAAAAAACCCCACAACAACACAGAGTGCTGTATGTCTCATTTGCTGTGCCCCCTTCCCTTTAGAGGCATTAGTTTCACACTACTCACTCTGAGTACACCCAGCTTTGTCGTGCTGCCAACCGAACACCTGCGATTAACGGAGAACAACCCATGTCAGGTGATCAGGAAGCGACCCATCAGAGGAGACACTGCACTGCTGCCGAGTCACTTCGGTCACGTTCGGCAATGCGTGTTTTGGTCCAGCATACAAGGAGACCACCTTCTAAGGCCCTCTGCTGACAACAGTTGTTGCCTAGTCGCAGAGCCAGCGTGAGTGAGTGTCCAACTCGTTACGATGCTAGATCGTTCATTCCGGGACAGCCTCCGTGAACCAGTCAGTTTAAACGATGTTGATACAGACTCACCAAGGGCATGCACGTGGAAAGGAAGTTGAAATTGAAATTGGAGTCACCATAGGACCAGGCCAGAAAGCATCAGAAGGCTGAAGAATGTTCTGTCAGTAATGATCATGAGAGATGAGGATAATAAAGATGATACTGTGGAATTCCAAGGCTGAAGGATGTTCTGTCAGTAATGATCATGAGAGATGAGGATAATGAAGATGATACTGTGGAATTCCAAGGCTGAAGGATGTTCTGTCAGTAATGATCATGAGAGATGAGGATAATGAAGATGATACTGTGGAATTCCAAGGCTGAAGAATGTTCTGTCAGTAATGATCATGAGAGATGAGTATAATGAAGATGATACTGTGGAATTCCAAGGCTGAAGGATGTTCTGTCAGTAATGATCATTAAAGATGAGGATAATGAAGATGATACTGTGAAATTCCAAGGCTGAAGAATGTTCTGTCAGTAATGATCATGAGAGATGAGGATAATGAAGATGATACTGTGGAATTCCAAGGCTGAAGAATGTTCTGTCAGTAATGATGATGAGAGATGAGGATAATGAAGATGATACTATGGAATTCCAAGGCTGAAGAATGTTCTGTCAGTAATGATCATTAGAGATGAGGATAATGAAGATGATACTGTGGAATTCCAAGGCTGAAGGATGTTCTGTCAGTAATGATCATTAGAGATGAGGATAATGAAGATGATACTGTGAAATTCCATTCCGGTCTGAGATTACTTGATGAGAATGAGGATAAAGAAAGATGATGCTTTGAAATTCTGTTCTGGTCTGAGATGATACGATGAGAATGAGGTTTTTGAAGAAGATCTATATACTAAGGAATTCCATTCTGGTAATGCAGAACAATTAAGTAGTGGGGGAAAACAAGAGCAGGCTAACAATTCTTCAGTCATTATAGTAATGACTTGGCAAAAATTTGAACTTAAAAAAAAAAAAATGAAGATGAAGAAAGTGGGGGGAATATGTTATAAATATGAGAAGCCCCTCACTAGCTGCCTGAGGGAACCATCGTAATCCTTCTCAAAGGCACATTTTTTTGTATTGCCTGCTCCTAAGCCTTTCGTCCGCTGGATCGGACTCATCAGGGAGACACGGCTGATTGTGTCTGTGCTCTTGGTGTCAAATAGAGACACACCACAGTCCATAATTCTGTGGTGTTCTCACCACCAAGGGTTAAAAAAAAGAATCCAATAGCACCCTCAAAGCAGCCAGCGAAGGGTAATAAAATGGAACAAAACAAAAGTGTGGAGAGGGAAAAACGTTGCTAAAAAAACTAAAAGCATTATTCAAACAGTATAAAATGTAGGGGACAATCTTTGAGCCTATATGCTTGAGGATCCATTCATGGATGCAAGGGAGATCAAAAGATATGGAACAGTCTGAGTGGTCAGCTCTGCTGTTCAATAACCCAAGCATTGTGAGTGGCTAAGAATTGTACAGAACAACCTTTACTTGGATCTCCTAAGAGATGCAATCTCCCACTGATTGACCAAACAATGAAATGCTGAACAATTAAGTAGTGGGGGAAAACAAGTGCAGGCTAACAATTCTTCAGTCATTATAGTAATGACTTGGCAAAGATTTGAACTTTAAAAAAAAAAATGAAGATGAAGAAAGTGGGGGGAATATATTATAAATATGAGAAGCCCCTCACTAGCTGCCTGAGGGAACCATCGTAATCCTTCTCAAAGGCACATTTATTTGTATTGCCTGCTCCTAAGCCTTTCGTCAGCTGGATCGGACTCATCAGGGAGACACGGCTGAAATTTGGTCTGAGATGACATGATGAGAATGAGTATAGTGAAGCTGATATTGTGGAATTCCATTCCAATCTGAGGTGACATGATGAGAATGAGGATAATGAAGATGATACTGAGGAATTCCATTCTGGTCTGAGATGACATGATGAGAATGAGGATAATGAAGATGATACTGTGGAATTCCTTTCCGATGAGAATGACTCGATGACGATAATGAAGATGATGATTGGGAATTCCATTCCGATCTGAGATGACATGATGAGAATGAGGATAATGAAGATGATGTTTGGGAATTCCATTCCGATCTGAGATGACATGATGAGAATGAGGATAATGAAGATAATTGGGAATTCCATTCCGATCTCAGATGACATGATGAGAATGAGGATAATGAAGACGATAATTGGGAATTCCATTCCGGTCTGAGATGAAACGATGAGAATGAGGATAGTGAAGATGATAATTGGGAATTCCATTCCGGTCTGAGATGACATGATGAGAATGAGGATAATGAAGATGATACTGTGGAATTCTATTCTGCTGTGAGATCACTCAATGAGAATGAGGATAGTAAAGATGATACTAAGGAATTCCCTTCCGATGAGAATGACTCAATGAGGATGATGAAGATGATGATTGGGAATTCCATTTCGATCTGAGATGACATGATGACAATGAGGATAATGAAGATGATAATTGGGAATTCCATTTCGGTCTGAGATGACATGATGAGAATGAGGATAGTGAAGATGATACTGATGAATTCCTTTCTGGTCTGAGATGAAGCAATGAGAATGAGGATAGTGAAGATGATATTGTGGAATTCTGTTCTGTTGTGAGATCACTGAGTGAAGATAATGAAGATAATACTATGGAATTCCTTTCCGATGAGAATGAGGATAATGAAGATGATAATTGGGAATTCCATTCCGGTCTGAGATGACATGATGAGAATGAGGATAATGAAGATGATAATTGGGAATTCCATTCCGATCTGAGATGACATGATGAGAATGAGGATAATGAAGATGATAATTGGGAATTCCATTCCGGTCTGAGATGACATGATGAGAATGAGGATAATGAAGATGATACTGTGGAATTCTGTTCTGTTGTGAGATCACTCAGTGAGAATGAGGAAAATGAAGATCATACTGAGGAATTCCTTTCCGATGAAAATGAGGATAATGAAGATGATAATTGGGAATTCCATTGTGGTCTGAGATCACTCAATGAGAATGAGGATAATGAAGATGATACTGTGGGGATTCCACTCCGGTCTGAGATGACACAATGAGAATGAGGATAGTGAAGATGGTATTGAGGAATTCCATTCTGGTCTGGCATGACATGATAGGGCTGTGCTCTAATTTTGTCTCTGTAGCCTCTCCTGGCATCAACCAGTCACTCGCGGCAGATAAAGGTCACATGCAGTGATGGTCAGGAAGTTTTAATCGTCTTGCAAGTAAACGCTTCTAACAGGACGCTGCTTTCCCACTTCCAGCCCCAAGCACTAAGCGCTTGGTGCCAGTTGTTAGATACTGTGTGTATAATCTACCTCCTCATCGAGAACCTCATTGCACTGAATGTTATGTACACTCTTCTGTTTTGAAATGTTCAATTCACTTGTGACTGTTTACTGATGCTGTCAGTTTATCAACATGTCTTGCAAATCATGTATTCTTGCACATCTTCAGGTTTCAGTAACGTTGGTAACTTCTAATTTTCTTTTAACAGCTCACACGTTCCTGATCGAACCAATCACTGTACGCTTCTTTATGCATTACAGCACTTTTCATTTTACAATCATTGCACATATCTTGAGTTTGAGTTGCATCAAGTCAGTACTATCAGCTGCATAGGAATGTCAGTTTTTGTTTTTGTTTACCGCTCATTTACTTTCTTTTTAAAAAAAATTTTAACTTAGTATTTCCATTGTCTCAAATTGCTTTTTTTTCCTTCTGTGGGACAGTCCTGTTTTTCTTTATCTATATGAGTTTATGTTCATTGTGAAATTAGACACAAATTATTTCAGGTAAGTTTTTAACCAGTGTTTGTGTGTTAAGCAACAAACAGTTGATGTAAATGATTAAAAGTTAAAAAAAAAAAAAGTCAGCTGAAATCTAATGAAATGATAACTGAGGCTGCTACTTGCACAGTTTGTTTAGTGTGTGTGAACCCATGAAGCAGTACTCAAAAGCAATTGAGTATAGTATAACTTGCTTATTCATATGAATAGGCTGTGAGGACAGGTTCATCTTTTTATACTGTGGATCAAAATGAGAAAATTGTGCTGAGAAACAGTTGATGTTCGCTTTTAAAAAAAAAATCTCCATTACAAATGACATGAGCATCTCTGTATAATAAACAAACCTTCTTCAGTCAAGTTAATTCCATTATCAGTGATGAGATATGATAATAGAATCATTGAAATTGTTTACTTTCCTTGGCATCATTTACATTTTTTGTTTTAATCACATGTTTTTTTTCCCCCGTAGGTAATAGAATTCGCTTTCACTTACCCTCGAGATTGCCTGGTCCCCTTTCTGATCTGAGTGTTCTGTCTGAAGACAGGAGAGACAGAGGCAGAGAGAGAGAGAGAGAGAGAGAGAGAGAGAGAGAGAGAGAGAGAGAGAGGAGAGAGAGAGAGAGAGAGAAATCATATCAATCATGCTTCTTCAGCTCCCTGCCTCTCCCCATCCCCCCTCCCTCCCCCAACTCTGTCCTCCTAATCCCCCTCCTCTCTCTCTCTCTCTCTCTCTCTCTCTCTCTCTCTCACTCTCTCTCTCCCTGCACTTCCTTTCAGCTTCCTCCCTGCTTCCTCACTCCCCCCCCCCCCTCCACACCTCCACCCCCCTCCCCACGCCCCTCTCTCTGGTCTTTCTTCCTCCCCTGCCTTCCCTCCCATCAAAGTCACCACTCTCAACAACACATACCTCCCCCTACCCCCAAGTTACAGGATAAGCATATCCCATGCGCAAGATACACCAACACACTATCATGCTTTGGTAGTGACTCACAAATCTGTGTCTTGGCTATGTGTGTGGTGGGGGGGGGGGGGGGGGGGAAGGAGGACAAAGAACGGGAGGGAGTTGTGAAAGGAGGGGGGGGGGGATACCTTTAAAAAGAATCCTTTTTTTTCCCCATCTGTACTTTAACTGCTTGTGTGTGAACAAGGGAAAGACACCTGCTGCTCCTTCCTGTGCAGTTGGACCCCCTCCTCCACGCCCCTCCCCCCCCCATTCCCATCACTCCAACCTTCCACCTTCTCTCTTTCTTTCCTTTCTTCATTCATTCTTGGTCCACAAAAACTGCCATTGGGCTCTGAGGAAGGCTGTAGTAATGACTGTTATTACATCTGGCAGGTGTGTGTTTGTGTGTGTTGTGTGTGTGTGTGTGTGTGTGTGTGTGTGTGTGTGTGTGTGAGGGGAGAGAGAGAGAGGAGAGAGAGAGAGAGAGAGAGAGAGAGAGAGAGAGAGAGAGAGAGTGTGTGTGTGTGTGTGTGTGAGTGATTGTGTGTGTGTGTGTGTGTGTGTGTGTGTGTGTGTGTGTGTGTGTGTGTCATGCGTGCGTGTGTGTGTGTGTGTGTGTGTGTGTGTGTGTGTGTGTGTGGTGTGTTTGTGATATGAGAATAATGAAGATTGGTTGAGTGCTTTTATTCTCCATGTGAGCTCAGATCGCTTGACCTTTAAAAAGGACAGCCACTTTTCTCTCTCTCTCTCTCTCTCTCTCTCTCTCTGTATGTGTGTGTGTGTGTGTGTGTGTGTGTGTGTGTGTGTGTGAGAGAGAGAGAGAGAGAGAGGAGAGAGAGAGAGAGAGAGAGAGAGAGCATGCACATGCAGCCCATGCTCACACGAGGCTGATAAACAGTCATCCCCATCTGAATTTACTAGTTGTTTTATGCCAGCGCATAAGCTGTGGATGTTTCTCTAGCAGCTTTCTTGTTGTTGCTGTTAAGTGTTGTTGTGTTGTATGATCTGTGTGCTGCTACACCTCCATGCCTAAACTGCCCTGTTTCTGGAATGCTGTTAGGTGTTGTGTTGTATGACCTGTGTGCTGCTACACCTCTGTACCTACATTGCCCTGTTTCTGGAATGCTGTTAGGTGTTGTTGTGTTGTATGATCTGTGTGCTGCTACACCTCTGTGTACCTAAATTGCCCCTGTTTCTGGAATGCTGTTAAGTGTTGTTGTGTTGCGTGATCAGTGTGCTGCTACACCTCTGTACCTAAATTGCCCTGTTTCTGGAATGAAGTGAGGCTGAAGCAGGTTCAGTCAGAACTTGACATGCTGTGTGGAGTGGCATACCACAGTCTCTACCGCACACTGAACAGCAAAGGCTGAAATACAAACAGCAACAATACCACATGCAGTGATTTGCAGATACTCTTAGGTCTTTTGATTTTTCCCAAAAGAAACAAACCAACCAATCATGGAATATGTTGTGGTTTGGAAATTATTTGATTTTTTTTTTTTTTTTTTTTTTTTTTTTTTTTGCGAAAGTATGTTTAGATGAAAAGATGGGGGTAGACTTTGAAGAACAGTGATGCTTGGGTTTGTTTTGTGTCCTTAAAAGCATGTTGCAATGAAAAGATTGAGTAGATGTCAGAGGTGAGTTATAGCGTGTTTTTCTTTTTCTTTTTTTTAAAGAGTTGGGGTGGGGCTGTTTTTACTTGGAGGTAGTCTTGTTGAGAGAAAGGGGGAAAATATTCAGGGAGGAAGAGGTTTTTGATGGTTGTGCTTAGGGAATTCTTTTTATTATTTTTAGAAATTGTTTGTATTTATTTGCTCATTCGTTTATTGTATCTCGTCTTCTAAAGCAGTTTGTGACATGGTATTTGGCACATATTGAGAAAGGTTGGTTTTCAGTCTGTCTAAACCATTTTGCATTCCTTGGTTGAATATGATGTTTTATCTTCAACCACAAAATTTCTGAATGTTTGCATATATGGATTTGTTTTCAATGGCCATCCAGACTGTGCAGTGAAATTGTAAAACAGCAACAGCAGCAGCAGCACCACCACCACCACCAACGACAACAACAACAAAACATGCTTAAAGAGACATTTAGCATGCTGCAGTGATAACAGTGTGTGACTGATGATTTCCTCCATAATACTGAAGAATGGGACACCTTGCTCCTCCCTCCCCTCCACCTGCTGTCTTGCTACATTTCTGGTAGGAAAAATGTCTTGTGCATGGTTTTCGGAACCACCTGGATTTGGATTCTGTATACTCTGTTCTTTTTTTTTTTTTTTTTTTTTACCAGGATTCTCTCTCTCTCTCTCTCTCTCTCTCTCTCTCTCTCTCTCTCAACAGAAATATTTCTTTTTTACTGTCCTTCCTTTTCTTTTAACGAACAAATAGACGAACCTTTCTTTTCTATAGATGTGAAACCAAGGTGCGCATCACCTCATGATTTAGTAAACATTGCAGGCAATGCTCACTAGGGAAAGATGCTTTGAATCTTCTGTGGGGCAGCTTCACAAGAGACGTGTGTGTGTGTGTGTGTGTGTGTGTGTGTGTGTGTGTGTGTGTGTGTGTGTGTGTGTGTGTGGTGTGTGCGCGTGTGTGTGTGCGCGCGTGTGTGTGTGTGCGCGCATGTACAGGTGTGTGCGTGCATGTGTGTGTGCATGTGTTTGTGTGCGTGTGTGTGTGTGTGTGTATGCGTGTGTGCGCGTGCGCGCATGTGCACATGTGTGTGTGTGCATGTGTGTGTGCATGTGTGTGTGTGCGTTTTTGTGTGTGTGGGTGTGTGTGTGTGTGCGCGGGCATGCATGTGCACGCGCATGTGCGTGTGTGTGCATGTGTGCGTTTATGTGTGTGTGTGTGTGTGTGTGTGTGTGCGTGGGCATGTGCGTGTGTGTGCGTGTGTTCGTGTGTGTGTGTGTGTGTGTGTGTGAGAGAGAGAGAGAGAGAGAGGAAGAGAGAGAGAGAGCGAGAGAGGAAGAGAGAGAGAGAGAGAGCGAGACAGAGAGAGAGAGAAGCGCATACCTCTTGGTCATCGAGTTTAAAGCCAAACAAAACACATCTTGAAGAAGATGGATGTGGCAAGCTGTCAGTACACTGTGTCATCTGTTCCTGGTGTGAAATATTCTCAGCATTTTTTTCTTTTATTTGTAGAAAGTGACATTGTATGGCTGTGTAAAAGGTCATTCGTTAACATTCATGTTGTGAAGAGCAACTGTAGGTGACTGCAAGGGGCCATATCAGGGCTTAAATAAGTTGCATTGCCAACCCCCCCCCCCCCCCCCCCCCCCCCCCCCCCCCAAGAAAAAAAACAAAAAAAACAAAACAAAAACCAACAATAGCTAGTAGATTACAAGCATGCTAAGTACATCTTAAATTTGTTTTTCTCTTTGGCTGCAAATTTATAATAGTGGCACAGCCAATGTGAGGTATGTACACAAGTAAGACCAGGGCATTGAGTTAATGCGTAGGTCAGACATCTGCTAAGTCGTAGCCATGAGACCCTCTTCTTCAATTCTCTAATCTTAATCATAAATTCAGTGTGGTCTCAAAACTTAGCGGATGTGGTGTAGGGTATATGAACCAGTCCGCACTCAGTGACACCTCGTTCATGAAGCTGAAACTGAAACTGATTGAATGAAAAAGAAAATCTGTTGTAGAAACACAAATATTGCGTCTTGTGGAACATGCCCGAAGGGAAGTGCCTGTATGAAATGTTTCATACAGATCCCAACACTCTGTAAGTATCAGGTTTCACATTGAGTTGATCATCATGCAGAATGCGCCGTCAAGCTGCCATATCTTTAAAAAGACTGTGTGTGAAAGGCGTGTCACCTGTGGACAACCACCAGAAAGCTTTCACGACTTCTTTGCAAACATCAACGGCAAACGGTAACTTTTTAAAGAGATTTTGGGCTGATCTGAAAGAGTTTATGATCCGTGTGTGTGTGTGTTTTAGTCTTCGTGCCACTGTGTTCAAGGTCTGCCAGTTAGGGCGCTATGAATCTGTCTGAAGTGCCAGTCTCTGTCCATGCATAGTATGCTACTTATTGTTCCAGAATATATTGCTTTTCTTGTGTTGGACAGCCTGCGCCATACGTCTATGTGGAGACATGACCTAAGAACATGAGCCTCCACACCCCCCAAAATGTCTTGTGATAGCCCTTTTTTTTTCTTTTTTCCTTTTTTTTTCTCTTTTTTTTTTTGGTATTTCTTTTGTTTCTTTTCTTTTTTTTTGGGGTGGGTGGGTGGGGTGGGGGGGGGGGGGGGGATTGTATATTCACAAGTACCTTTCCCCTTTTCGAGGATCGATGGATAAAAATATTCCCCCTTCCAAGCTTTGAATTTCACTGTTTGTTCAGTCTGTTAGACTGACTTGCTCTCTCTGTATATATATATATATATATATATATATATATATATATACAACAAACTAATAAATTCCAAGGATAAGTACCACGCACC
>CM031622.1:56134882-56164882 GCA_018398815.1 Conus ventricosus | reverse complement strand
TCACCCTGTGCTGCTTCCTACCTCTGTGTTTGTGCTCTTAGCCTTCTGTCTGTCTGTCTGTCTGTCTGTCTCTCCCTTGCTTTATCCCTCCCCCTCCCCTCCCCCTTGTTCCTTGCTCCCTTCCTTCCTCTTTCTTTCTCTCACTCTGCCTGTCTCTCATATTTAAACAGAACTGATTGTGTTTTAGAGAGAGCCTTCTTTTCTTTCTCTCTCTCATGCGTTTTACCTGTCTGTTGTTGTGAACTGCTGTAAACGGACTGTTGCATGTAGACAGGAAGATGGTGGAGGCGGCTCTCTGTGGGGAAGTCAGGACAAAGGGGTAGGGGTGTGCTCCATTGAAAGAGTGTGGGAGACCAGGGACAAGTTTTGAAAGGACACCCAGTAGCTGTGGTGAAGTGGTTAACATCGCTGACCTCCAGGTAGGACGTTGTGGATTCAGTTGCCACCAGAGCCATGTCTGTATGGGATTCTACTGCCATGACTGGCTCTGAGTTGAGTTTGCTATGGGCTCAGTTGGGAAGCCTAGGACCACACAGTCAAATTTCATCCTCATAATGGACGCATGTCTGAGAGAGTTGCTCAAATTTCCTGACTGCTAACACTGCAGGTGTCTGTATCCCTTGAACAGTCCTGGTTGACGCCAGGATGAATCATGAAAGTTATCCTTGCATACAGCCCTGTCATGCAGGCTCAGACCTGAAGAGAGATCTGTAAACTCATCCTTGTTGTCCTCCTCCTCATTGATCAGCATGGTGAACATTCTGTGGCCCTTCATTGCCCTGCTGTCATGGTATCCTCAAGTTTTGAACACCTCTCCACATCTTTGCCTTTAGTTTGGCTCTGTTGGGGGTCATCAGTATCGGCAAATTCATGGGAACTAGTGTTGGACGAATGGGGTGGCAGGCACCCTCCAGAGGGAGAGCTCACTCTTACTGGCTCTGCGACTTAAGGCAAACATTGTCATCAGTAAGGGGCTTAGTGCCTGATGTCATACACCTGTGTTAGGTCAGACCAGGCAAACATTGTCATCAGTAAGGGGCTTAGTGCCTGATGTCATACACCTGTGTTAGGTCAGACCAGGCAGCACTGAACACCACCAAAGTCACTCAGCAGCAGTGCAGTGTCTCCTCTGGTGGGTTGTCCCATGATGACTTGATATTGACTGCTCCCTGTGGATGGCCAGCCCAGAATCTGGCGGGACAGGCCAGGCTGCGGCCGTGGACGGAGGGCATGGGTGCAGTGCCACTGAAATGGCGCTGAAGACGAGACTGACAAACAAATTGACATGCCAGGTGGCGCTGTGTGCAGGGAGAAACCCTTGGAGCTGGAATCGAAGGTGACGGTGCGGGGGGACTACGTTGGCTGGCTGAAGTTGAATGTGACGCGCGCCGCCGACCAGTGGGCCCTCTTCCCCGCCTCCAACCTGGGCATGTTCCTGCAAGTCACCAACCGCAAAGGTAAGGGGTAAGAGGTGGGGGAGAGAGGGAGGCCACTGTGGGGGAGGGAGGGAGGGGAAAAAGTGGGAGAATGGAGTGAGAGTGGGTGAAGCTGAGTGTGTCTGAGCAGAAAGGGGGAGGGAAGCAGGAGGAACAGCATTATGAACAACATCTGTCCCTTGAAAACAGCTACGTCACTCTCACTCAGCATGATATTTAACACAGATTACCTCCCTTGCAGATTTCCAAACCTTGTCTGTTAACCTGGGAATGGAATAGAGTACCGTGGAGTCCATGCATAACGTGATGACCTGGTTTACATAGCAATTTCACGTTCCTGTCCAAAAGCCTTGTCTCTGCCTGTTATTGTGTCAAACGTAAATGGTAATGCAAGTGGTTTGAGCCCATCACTTGCTTACAAGTAAAATTTCATGTCTGAAAGGCTTAATGGATAATGTTCTGTTGTTAGCTTGTTTTACCATGCTAGACAATCTCAGTTTTCTGGATTTTTTTGCATAGAACACAACGTTTCATGGGAATGTATAGTCATACTCAGTGCGAGGAGACCTATTTTCTCTCATTGATTGGTTGCTTTCAGTATGGCTATCTCAGTTTTCTGGATTTTTATGCATAGAACACAACGTTTCATGGGAATGTATAGTCATACTCAGTGCGAGGAGACCTATTTTCTCTCATTGATTGGTTGCTTTCAGTATGGCTGCTGTGCTGCATTCTGTGATTGGTCACAGGCCTACAACACTGCGGTCATGGATTGATCAAGTTTTAGCAACTTTAAATGATTGAACAAATGGTACTGTCACATTTTAGTCAATGGAACAAATGGTAAACTCACTCTTTAATCAATGGAAAATATTGGGAAAAGAACTTTTGTGTTATCTTGTCTTGATTAGCACTCCTATGATGTTGTTCCCAAACACTGTCTGTCAAACCGGACAATCTCCATAATCCTTACAAGCAGGTCGTATGTTTAAGACTTCAGGCTTGACTTCATAGTGTTGTGGACTGCTCATTCAGTCACTGGCCTGTAGACTATCCATGTTTGTACATGGCCTGTAGACTATCCATGTTTGTACATGGCCTGTAGACTATCCATGTTTGTACATGGCCTGTAGACTATCCATGTTTGTACATGGCCTGTAGACTATCCATGTTTGTACAATTTTAAAACTGTCTTCGGTTTTCCACTGAACGAAAGTGAAAGTTCAGACCTGAACTTCACATAAGCTTCTCTTTGACTTAGAGTTTGTAGTTACGGGTACAGGTATTTGAAGTAATGGGTTGGAAAAAAAATGCGAGAGCTGAGGCTGCGCTTGTGTTGCCTCCTCATCTCTTGCATGTTATTTGTTCCATTTCTGATTTGCATTTTGAGACTATCTTGCCATAGAATTAATATTACATAATATGAGTAAATTTCTCTTGTCCTTTGAATCTCCATTGTAATGCTTCCTTCACCCGTCTCCTTTGCCTTCCCACCTTCCACTATCTCCTTCGGTTGACAAAAGCTATAGGGAAAAGTCTGCATACACGACTGCCAAATGCTATGTTTTTGGGACAGGTCGTGAGGTCAAACCAAGGAGGATTGGCATTGTGGGTGCACGTGGTCCAGCGGACAAGCAGGCATTCATGGTCGGCTTCTTCCGCATGTCCAATGAGCTGCACACCCGTCGTACGCGATCGACGCGCAGGAGGCAGCGGGAGGAGCTCTCATACAGCGACGACCCTTACTCCAGCTATGGCAGAAACAGTAATGTCTGCTGCTTTCTTTATCACATTAATTGTCTTGGATTTCTTTTTCTAGTATTATTGGGTTGTTGATATTTGTTGAAACATTGATTGATTTCTTTATTGACATTATTATTTTTTTTTGTCTCATGTTCCATGCTCACTCAGTTGCAGTACCCCCACACTGTTCATTTTGGCTCCTGCACACAGCCACACCCAGAAAGATCCTGTGACAGTCCCAGCTGGGGCAGTCCATGGGGAATTGTTCATGTCTAATCGTCATCATGAGAAAACCCACGCAATGAAACCACGCTCTTTTGTCAGGTCACTTTGTTGATGTTCAGTGGGTCTTGTTTCGGATTCAACATGAGTAGGGCAGTCTTCTTGTTAATCTTTGGAGACTGTCTACAGATTGGCTGTTTGTACTGTGAATGCCTGAACCTCCGAACCTCAACATCAGAGCGCTCCTTCAAGTCTTGAAGTTGCTTGGTGTGCTGAGGGTCACATAAGGAACACTGACTGTCTTTTGACCTGAAAACACAGGGTGGAATAAGGTGCAGTGCCTTCGGTGAGGCCAGGACACACACTGGACTGTATGCAATCAGTTCTGTACTCTACTGTACCCTCCCCTCTGCTTTGCCTGAGTAGTGACTGGGCTTCCAGGGAAGGTCTGCAGCAATAGTCTCCAAAGAGATTCATGGTTTGAGGACCAGCAGATGGATGGTTTTGTGAACATCTTGAGGTTCGTGTTGAACCATGGTGCATTTTTTTAGTGTACGCCAGTGTCACTGCCATTGTCAAGTTGTGAGCTAAACAGCACATTGGTGGTTGAGTGTGAAATTAACTTGATGTGTACTGTCCTGTGTTTTACTGGGCTGTTCTTCTGTTCAGGTTTCCCACAGTTCCGGCGACAGTCTTGTAGGCGACACACGTTGTATGTCAGTTTCCGCGACTTGGGATGGGAGGTCAGTTGAACTAAAAACAACAACAACAAAACCACACACACACACACACACACACACACACTGGAACAAAGAGGCTTGCGCGCGCACACACGCACACATGCACACACACACACACAACAGACGCACACACACACACGCACGCACGCACGCACGCACGCACGCACGCACGCACGCACGCACGCACGCACGCACACACACACACACACACACACACACACACACACACAGATACACAGACACAGACACAGACAGACAAAGACACGCGCATGCACACAGTACATGCAGTGCCTACCTGCAACTTTCTGTCAAGCATATTCAAAGCCACAACCACAACTTGAGCCCACTCTACCTGTACGTATTCTTCTCTTTCTTTTTTTTTCTCTCCCTCCCCACTACCTTTGTCCCTCCCATCTTGCCCTGCTCTCTGTCTCTTCCTTTCTCTTTCACACCCTCTCCCTCTGTCTCTGTGTGTGTGTGTCTCTCTCTCTCTCTCTCTCTTTCTGTCTCTCCCCCTCTCTCTGTTTCTGTGTCTGTCTGTCTGTCTCTCTTTCTCTCTCTCTCTCTCTATCTCTGTCTGTGTGTATGTGTGTCTCTCTCTTTCTCTCTCTCTCCACTCGCTGTGTCTGTGTCTGTCTGTCTGTCTCTCTTTCTCTCTCTCTCTCTCTCTCTCTATCTTCTCTCTCTCTCTCTCTCTCTCTCTCTCTAGCTCTCTCTCTCTCTCACTCTCTTCTTGCTCTCTCTCTCTCTCTCTCTCTCTCTCTCTCTCTCTCTCTCTCTCTCTCTCCTCTCCGTGCGCTCTCTCTCTCTCTCTCTCTCTCTCTCTCTCTCTCTCTCTCTCTCTCTCTCTCTCTCTCTCTCTCTCAATAAAAAACAATTTAACGATTGGTTTGACATTGAATGTGAACAAAAGAAAAAAATAGTCGTCCGGCTTCTCAGGTCTTATCGGAGAGCTAGATCACCTGAATATAAAGCATGGCAAAAAGATGCCTATGTAAAAGAAAGAAAAGAATATTCTAAGATGAAAAGACAGAAGAAGAGAGAGTATGATGAAACTAGAATTAGAAAGCTCAAAGAGTCAATCAAGGATCCGAAACTTTTCTGGTCAACAATAAGAGCTGTTAACAGGAAGATGATGACTTTTAATGACATAAGCCATCAACAGTGGTATGATCATTTCTTCAATGTTTTCAATAGTTTCGAAGGTACACCAGTACATGAAACTGTGGAACACGAAGAACTAGAGGAGGAAGAAAACGAAGCATTGTTTCACGATCCAATTACTAATCAAGAAATAGTTGATGCAATAAAAATCTGAAAAGTGATAAAAACGGGGGTACAGACAAAATTATAGGGGAAATGTTTAAACATTCAAATATGAGAATGGTGGAGTTTTTAGTCAAATTGTTTAACACTATTTTTGATAGCGGAACGTTCCCCCAAGAATGGTGCAAGTCTATAATAATACCAATTCATAAAAAAGGTGACGCAAACAACCCGGATAATTATAGAGGAGTAGCTTTAACTAACGTTATAAGTAAAATCTATACAAGCATTTTAAATAAAAGATTAACTAAATGGGCAGAAAGGGAAGCAATAATTATAGAAGAACAAGCAGGCTTTAGGAAAGGCTACAGCACGATAGACCACATTTTCACTTTATATGCACTTGTTCAGAAATACCTACTCCAAAATGCTAAATTATATGTCGCTTTTGTTGATTTTAAGAAGGCTTTCGACTCTGTAAACAGGAACATTCTCTGGAATATTTTGAGAAAAAATGGCATTAAAGGGAAAATGTACAAGGCTCTTAGAGGAATGTATGTTTCGGTGGTAGCTTTTGTGCGCGATAAAGGTAAATGCTCAGACAATTTCAATTGTCCTCGTGGTGTCAAGCAGGGATGCCTACTAAGCCCTCAGCTGTTCTCATTTTTTATGAACGAATTAGCGATAGAAATTAACAAAAACGGCAGGCACGGTATTCAAATGATACCAGGTACGGCAGAAATCTTCCTCATGCTGTTTGCAGATGATGTCATTTTGCTCTCTGATACCACTGTTGGCTTGCAGAACCAGTTGACCACTCTCAAAGAGAAAGCGGACCGATTACAGTTAACTGTTAACCTAGATAAAACAAACATTATGGTCTTTAGAATGGGGGGTCATCTTTCCAGACATGAAAAATGGTGGTACGGTGGTGCAGAGGTAAGAGTGACAAATAGTTACAAATATCTTGGATTAACATTCACAACTAAGCTAAGTCTTAATGCGGGACTGACAGAAGTGTGTAGAAAAGGGAAAAAAGGTGTGATTGAAATTCTTAAGTCATTAAGGAAGTTGAATTGCATTGAACCATCAATATTTTGGAAACTTTTTGACACTCAGATTACTCCCATGTTAACGTATGCAGCGGAAGTGTGGGGCACTCTTGACACCAATCAAATTGAAAAGGTACACACATTTGCGATAAAGCGTTTCATAAATGTTCCATTACATTCTTCTAACAAAATGGTTTATGCAGAGTCGGGGAGATATCCCTTATATATACACACTTACGTTAAATGTATTAAATATTGGCTAAAGCTTTTGAAATTACCACAAACAAGACTATGTAAGCAGGCATATAAAATGCTATTACAACAACATGAGAATGGGAAGTTTAACTGGGTGTCCAAAGTAAGGAAATTCCTGACAGAAAACGGGTTTGGTGTTGTTTGGGTAAGTCAAGAAGTAGGGAACGATAAGCTGTTTATTTCCGAATTGAAAGATAGACTGGTGTGTATGTTTCAACAAAATTGGCATTCTGATATGGAAGGAAATGATAAATATGAAATGTTCCTTTCATTTAACAGCAACCTGCAAGCTGAAAAGTACCTATCAGTAATAACAGATAGATGGCATAGAACTGTACTCGCACGTTTTCGAACCAGAACCTTGGGTCTACAGGCAAACAAGGTATGGTTCATGCCCGGCACAACAGCAATCAATAACTGTCCAGTATGTAAGTTGAATGTCAATGAAGACGAGTGTCACTTTTTATTCCACTGCGAAGCTTACAGACAAATACGCGAAAAATGTTGCTTGTTTCAGTTGCCTGCTGCGAAAAAACCACAATCTAGCCCGTGTGCTGACACTGGAAAATGAGATGTTAATCAGATCTCTAGCAAAATACATTGCCGAAGCATGCAGAGTTAGAAAACACACGCTGATTTGATTTTCTGTTAGGTAAACTTCTTCCTTATTCAGTGCCCGGCGGTTATTGGTTATACCATTGGTTATGAGATTATGAATGTAACTAACTTGAATGTACAGTGTGTGTGTGTGTGTGTGTGTGTGTGTGTGTGTGTGTGTGTGTGTGTGTGTGTGTGTGTGCATATGAGTATGTGCGTAGGCACGTATATGCATGTGTGTAGGTATGTAGGATATTGACATGAATCTGTACCTACATATATAAAATGGTTATAGTTGTCTAAAGTTAGTCGCTATACATGTCTTAGATCCTTTTCATGGGTGAATACGCCCCCATGTCATGATGGCTGTACTGCTATTGACATTAAAATATCAATGAATCAATGAATCAATGAATCTCTCTCTCTCTCTCTCTCTCTCTCTCTCTCTCTCCCTTGCTCTCCTCTCCTTCCCTGCTTTCCCTTTCTCTCTTTTTCTCTGTCCCTCTCTCTCTTGCTGTCTCTGTCCACGTCCTTCCTGCAGTCTGTCTGTGTCTGTTTCTCTCCGTCTTTGTTTCTTTTTCTGTCTGTTCTATTATTTCTTCTCTCTCTCCCTCTCTCTCTCTTTTTTTGTTTTTAAACCCATCTGCCTTTTTCTCTCTCCATCTCTTTTTTCTGTCTGTTCTCTCTCTCTCTCTCTCTCTCTCTCTCTCTCTCTCTCTCTCTCTCTCTCTCTCTCTTTTCTCTCTCTCTCTCTCTCTCTCTCTCTCTCTCTGCCTTTTTCTCTCTCTATCCTTTTCTTTGTATTTACATTTTTTTCTCACTGTTTCCTGTCACTTTCTTTCTGTCTGTCATCCCCTCCTGTCCCCTATCCCGACCGCTTCCCCTTCCTTTCTTAATTCCACGCCTGATGACTGCCCGCAGTACTGGATCATCGCCCCGGAGGGCTACTCCGCCTTCTACTGCGGCGGGGAGTGCGCCTTCCCGCTGAGCGCACACATGAACGCCACCAACCACGCCATCATCCAGACCCTGGTGCACCTCATGGACCCTTACATGGTCCCCAAGGCCTGCTGCGCCCCCACCAGGCTCTCCTCCATGTCTGTCCTCTACTTCGACCACAAGTCCAACGTCGTGCTCAAGCGCTACCGCAACATGATCGTCAAGGCCTGCGGCTGTCACTGAGACTTAGTGCCATCTCATCTTGAGAGCAGGGGAGTGGGAGTGGAGTGGAGTGGAGGGAGGGAGAGAGCAGCGTGTCGTTGGATGCCTGCGAAATGAGAACAAGTCGTTTGTGTTCTTGGTTGTTGTTGGTGATGTTGGCTACCGTCGGATCGTCAGCCAGTTGATTGGTTGTTGGTGACTTAGCTGCTGAGTGAGAGAAATGCCATGTTTTGTGACATTTGGTGTTTTGCTTGGCCACGGTTGGTGTAGTTCAGTGTTTGGTGACGGAGAACAATGCTTCATACATATATATTGTGGGGGGGGGGGGGGGGGTGCGTTTTAATTTGAGGATAAGGCCACAACTGTTAACATTGAATTGTGGCAGGACCACACTTTTTCTTATGAAGTGTAGGAGAGCTTGGCCATGACATGTCATTGAGTGTTGGCTCACACAGAAGACGGCCTCACATTGTGGCTTGCTGTTAACTCATTAGAACTGGATCACCATTTGTCGTGGAATACTTACCGATTGCACAGTTCTGACTTGTCATGGATGGTCACCATGACCATGACTTGACTCTGAATGTTTGCTTATTGACGGCGGGGCCTCCGTTTGTCTGGAAATGTTTGCAAACTGGCATCGTGGTTCCAAATATCAGTGACCATTTGTTGATCCAAACAAGATATCAGTTTGTCCTTTGAAATGTTTGAAACAGAAGAAGGGCGCACTGTGTCATTGAATGTTCTGTTGGGAAGTCAGAGGAAGGGTGCACGTCGTCACTGGCTGTTCTATAGGGGTAGAACAGACAGAGTACAGTAGGTCATTGAAAGTTCTGTCGTGAAGACAGATGGACAGCACAGTCTGTCACTGAATGTTCTGTAGGTAAGACAGGAGAAAGGCATAGTGTGTCGTTGAATGCTCTATGGAGATCACAGAAGGACACATGTGTCATTTAATGTTCTTCATTGAGGACAGAGGACGGGCAAAGTATGTTACTGAATATCAAAGGGGGAAGACCGAGGAAGGGCACACTCTTGTCATTGAATGTTCAGTGGGAAAGACAGGCGAAGGGCACACTCTTGTCATTGATTATTCAAAGGGAAAGACAGAGGAAGGGCACACTCTGGCATTGATTATTCAATGGGAGAGACGGAGGAAGGGCACACTCTGGCATTGATTATTCAAAGGGAAAGACAGAGGACGGGCACACTCTGGCATTGATTATTCAAAGGGAAAGACAGAGGAAGGGCACACTCTGCCATTGATTATTCAGTGGGAAAGACAGAGGAAGGGCACACCCTGGCATTGATTATTCAAAGGGAAAGACAGAGGAAGGGCACACTCTGGCATTGATTATTCAAAGGGAAAGACAGAGGAAGGGCACACTCTGGCATTGATTATTCAGTGGGAAAGACAGAGGAAGGGCACACTCTGGCATTGATTATTCAAAGGGAAAGACAGAGGAAGGGCACACCCTGGCATTGATTATTCAAAGGGAAAGACAGAGGACGGGCACGCACTGTCATTGATTATTCAATGGGAAAGACAGAGGAAGGGCACACTCTGGCATTGATTATTCAGTGGGAAAGACAGAGGAAGGGCACGCCCTGGCATTGATTATTCAGTGGGAAAGACAGAGGAAGGGCACACTCTGTTATTGAATGTTCCATAGAAAAGACAGAAGAAGGGCACAGTGTATTATTGAATGTTCTATGGTGAAGACATAGGAACAGAATACAGAGAAAGGGCACAGTGTGTCATTGAACGTTCTGGTGGGAAAACAGAGGAAGGGTACTGTCGGTCAATAAATAATCTCTAGTGAAGACTAGAGGAAGGCCCGTTGTTTATTTTTAACGTTCTGTGAAGAAGACAGGTGTGAGATGTAGTGTTTCACTGCATCTGTGCTATGAATACATAGCTCATTAGTTGTAAAACACCACCCGTTGTCTGTGGTATGGATATAAACAGCTCCAAGCAAGTCCACCTGGTGTCTGTATTATAGGTCTACAGCAGGAAGAATCCGCCTGATGTCAGCGCCTTAGACACACAACTATAAGAATCCACCTGGTGTCTGTGCTGTGGATACACATCTGTAAGGAAGTCCACCTGGTGTCTGTGCTGTGGGTATACAGCTGTCCAATCCACCTGGTGTCTGTGCTATGAGTATACAGCTGTCCAATCCACCTGGTGTCTGTGCTGTGGGTATACAGCTGTCCAATCCACCTGGTGTCTGTGCTGTGGGTATACAGCTGTCCAATCCACCTGGTGTCTGTGCTGTGGGTATACAGCTGTCCAATCCACCTGGTGTCTGTGCTGTGGGTATACAGCTGTCCAATCCACCTGGTGTCTGTGCTGTGGGTATACAGCTGTCCAATCCACCTGGTGTCTGTGCTGTGGGTATACAGCTGTCCAATCCACCTGGTGTCTGTGCTGTGGGTATACAGCTGTCCAATCCACCTGGTGTCTGTGCTGTGGGTATACAGCTGTCATGTCACCTGGTGTCAGTGCTATGAGTTACAGTGTCATATCCACCTGGTGTCAGTGCTATGAGTATACAGTGTCATATCCACCTGGTGTCATGCTATGAGTATACAGTGTCATGTCCACCTGGTGTCTGTGCTATGAGTATACAGCTGTCATGTCCACCTGGTGTCTGTGCTATGAGTACACAGTGTCATGTCCCCCTGGTGTCAGTGCTATGAGTATACAGTGTCATGTTTACCTGGTGTCGATGCTATGAGTATACAGTGTCATGTCCAACCTGGTGTCTGTGCTGGGGTACACAGTTTTAAGAATAACCTGGTGTCCTTCCATGGTTACAGAGCATAAAGATGTCCAAGTTGTCCGCTCTATGGGTACAGAGCAGAAAGGAAGTCCACCTGTATCTGTGTATGATTACCTTTTCTATGGTACAGAGCAGAAAGGAAGTCCACCTTGTATCTGTGTTATTGATACATTTTCTATGGGTACACAGCAGAAAGGAAGTCCACCTTGTATCTGTGTTATTGATACATTTTCTATGGGAACACAGCAGAAAGGAAGTCCACCTTGTATCTGTGTTATTGATACTTTTCTATGGGTACACAGCAGAAAGGAAGTCCCCCTTGTATCTGTGTTTTTGAATTTCTATGGGAAACGCAGAAAGGAAGTCCCCCCTTTTACTTGGTTTTTGTACCTTTTTCTATGGTACACAGAAAAGGAAGTCCACCTTGTATCTGTGTTATTGATACCATTTTCTATGGGAACACAGCAGAAAGGAAGTCCACCTTGTATCTTCTGTTATTGATACACGCTAGGAGTCCTGTCTGGATACTGACTGGAGTCCACGCGGTGTCCGTGCAACGGTGAACAGCTGTAAGGGAGACCACCTTGTTTTCTGCCATGGATACCTAGCTACGAGGGCGCACTTTGAGTCCGCTATAGGTACACTTTTATTGGGATCCACCTTGAGCTACACAGCTATCAGAGTCCGCCTTGAGTTTACTGTAGATACACACTAGCTGCAGGAGTCCACCTGCTGTCTTAGTTATGGGAAGACAACTGCACAGTGTTTTTTCTGTTGAAGTCTTTGGCGGTCAACCAGCGGTGAACACACGTGAGGCCCGATCAGGTGTTAGGCTCAGTGTGGCTGTCCACCAGGGGTGAATGCGCGTCAGGCCTGATCAGGGTGTAGGGTCAGTGTGGCTGTCCACCAGGGGTGAACACGCGTCAGGCCCGATCAGGGTGTAGGGTCAGTGTGGCTGTCCACCAGGGGTGAACACGCGTCAGGCCCGATCAGGGTGTAGGGTCAGTGTGGCTGTCCACCAGGGGTGAACACGCGTCAGGCCTGATCAGGGTGTAGGGTCAGTGTGGCTGTCCACCAGGGTTGATCACAGGCAAGGCCCGATCAGGGTGTAGGGTCAGTGTGGCTGTCCACCAGGGGTGATCACACGTGAGGCCTGATCAGGGTGTAGGGTCAGTGTAGCTGTCCACCAGGGTGATCACATGTGAGGCCCGATAAGGGTGTAGGGTCAGTGTGGCTGTCCACCAGGGGTGAACGCGCGTCAGGCCTGATCAGGGTGCAGGGTCAGTGTTGCTGTCAACCATGGGTGATCACAACCCGAGGCCCTATCAGGTGTAGGGTCAGTGTGGCTGTCCACCAGGGGTGATCACATGTGAGGCCCGATCAGGGTTGTAGGGTCAGTGTGGCTGTCCACCAGGGGTGAACACGCGTCAGGCCTGATTAGGGTGTAGGTCAGTGTTGCTGTCAACCAGGGTGATCACACGCGAGGCCCGATCAGGGTGTAGGGTCAGTGTGGCTGTCCACCAGGGGTGATCACACGCAGGCCCGATCAGGGTGTAGGGTCAGTGTGGCTGTCAACCAGGGTGATCACACGCGAGGCCCGATCAGGGTGTAGGGTCAGTGTGGCTGTCAACCAGGAGTGATCACACCTGAGGCCCGATCAGGGTGTAGGGTCAGTGTGGCTGTCAACCAGGGTGATCACACGCGAGGCCCGATCAGGGTGTAGGGTCAGTGTGGCTGTCCACCAGGGGTGATCACACGCGAGGCCCGATCAGGGTGTAGGGTCAGTGCATCATGGGTCAGGCATCTGCAGAGTAGCGTCCTTCCGTGCCCTGACCCCCGGTGTTCTCTGTCCATTGTGGGTGCTCTGTTTGTGTGTGGAATTCTTGCCAAGATGCAGACTAGAGGCCACGTTATCTCTCTATATGGTATAGTAGACAAGTAGATATTTTGATGGAAAATTGTACCCGACAATCACTAAAGGTTGCTTCAGATTTCATCAGAATTTTTGCGTGAAAATCATGATGTGCAAAGTCAGAAATGGAATCAGGGATTCAGGGGAGAAATTGACATCTTATCTTTTGCACGTTTTACCCCCCCTCCCCCCACTCATCCACTTTTAGCCCTTTAGGTGGGGGGAAAGTCCCATCCCCTTCCCCTCCTCACCACCTCTTTCATTACTGAGGAAGCCAGGGCAAGATCCACTCTAGTCGCCTAACCTTGTGAACACAAGTTGCTTGATGGGCTAGACGGGTATGGCTCACTTGTTCATCAAAAGTGGCAAAAAAAAGATATTAAAAAAAAAAAGTATAAACCAGTTTTTTACATACTTTTCTTAAGAATCCTTTTTGTTGACAGCTGGAGTATATATACACTTTTTTTTTTAACCACCTGGCTAAGAGGTGCCATGAAAAGGAATATTCAAAAACTCAGTGGTCACTTTTTTCATTATCGTTTAATATTGATTATACACAAGTATTGAAGGGAATGAAAAGTGTAGGACATGTTGATTTTGCATGTACAAGTATTGAAGGGGAATGGAAGTGTAGGACATGTTAATTTTGCATGTACAAGTATTGAAGGGGAATGAAAAGTGTAGGACATGTTAATTTTGCATGTACAAGTATTGAAGGGGAATGAAAAGTGTAGGACATGTTAATTTTGCATGTACAAGTATTGAAGGGGAATGAAAGCAGAGGAGATGATGAAACCAAGATTTTTGGATTTTCCCTCTTCTTCATGGAGGTTGCTCCATGTAGTTTGTTTTACTTTTTTTTTATTTTAACTTTTTTTGTGGTGGGGGTGGGGGTGGGGGGTCCATGTTGATGTGAATTCATTTGCATTCTTTCATGTGGACTTTCTGCGCAGAGTGGAATCATGACATTTGTTTTTGTTCATGGATGTAAAGACTTAGCATTGTTGGTGTAAAGAGTAAGAATTGTTTGTTGGTGTAAAGAGTAAGAATTGTTGATGTAAAGAGTGAGAATCAAAACTGCACAGTGTTTAGATCTGACCTGACACTGTACTGTACAGTATTTGGTGGAAATGTGTGGAAAGATGTACGTCTCTTTTTTATGTATTTATTAATTCATTTATGTTTTTGGCTTATTGGCTGGATATATATTTATCAAGATTACCTTTATTGGTGGATGCTACAGTAGTGATGGATGTTTTTTTTTAACTTTCTGTTTTATATTGCCCTATGCAAGCTGTTGTATACCGATCTTTTCTTTGTGCTGTCTTGCCACATGCACATAGATTCTGTCACACACTGTCACACTCATTGACAGTCTTGCTTGCAAGCATGCATGCAGATATTCAGGCGCATGATGGGCAGGCAGACGCAAATGCACGCATGTACTCATGCACACGCACACATGAATCTGCACATGCACACAAACACGTGCATGCGCGTGCTCAGACGCGCGCACACGCACACACACACACAGAACATGCTTTCATATACTTGCACACACAGGTATCTCTGAAAATGCCTGCTTTGTATTGTGGTGTAAAGTAGGTCTTTTTGGCGTGCAGCCATGACAGTTTTTTCAATCCCCCCCCCCCCTTTTTTTTGTAAAGGAAAAAGGACTTTTTAAAGTCCAGTCAACGCACTGTCCTAGAGCATGTTGTGAATGTGAGCTTAATCCAGTGCTGCCCTGTATTTTATTTGGTTTTATTCATTCATGTTGTGAAGAAAAAGATTTACATACATTATGGTGGATGTTGCAGTAGTGATGGAGTTTTTTAAAATTATATTTATGTAATTTTTTTAACTTTCCATTTTATATTGCCCTATAGATGCAAGCTGTTGTGTATTATACTAATCTTTTCTTTGTGCCGCCTTGCACATGCGTACAGATTCCGTCACACACTTACACACATTTACAGTCATGCTCGCAAGCATGCAGGTAGATATTCAGGTGCATGATAGGCAAGCAGATGCAGTTTCGTGCACACACACACACTACACATGCATGCACAAATGCGCACATGCATACACACACGTGCACACACACACACGCACACACACACACACACGCACACACACATACGCACGCACGCACACACACACACTCGCACGCACACGCACACACACACACACACACACACATTCACAGAACATGCTTTCATACACGTGCACACACAAGCAGTCTCTGAAAATGTCTGCTTTGTATAGTGGTGTAAAGTAAGTCATGACAGTGTTTTCAATGCAATTTTCTTTCCTTTTGAAGGAAAAAAGGACTTTTTTTAAAGTACAGTCAACGCATTGTCCAAGAGCATTTTGTGAATGTGTGCTTTTTCCTTTGCTGCCCTGCATTTTATTTGGTTGTTATCATTTGTGTTGTGATGAAAAAGATCTAGATACATCCTGGGCAAAAGGAATGCTCTGTGTATTAGGTTGAGTAAGCAAAGTCTTGTGCCTGTAAAAAAAAAAAAAAAAAAAAAAAAATGGTGTATAGATATGATTGTTATTTTTGAGCTTTCTGGGTCAGTGATCAAGCATGTATGTAGCACTAGTGAAGAGTATGAGAACTTTCTTGATGATTTGCCGTGATCCATTAGGCTCAGCATTGTGTCATCATCCAAGTGGTAGCAGCATTTGTGTTCAGTGTCCATGAGATACTCCACCACAGGAGACCCTGGGCAGCAGTGTGATGAGATCGCTTAGTTGCTGTTTGGTGCGTTATGCTCTGATGCAACATGGTGCGTTATGCTCTGATGCAACATGGTGCGTTATGCTCTGATGCAACATGGTGCGTTATGCTCTGATGCAACATGGTGCGTTATGCTCTGATGCAACATGGTGCGTTATGCTCTGATGCAACATGGTGCGTTATGCTCTGATGCAACATGGTGCGTGCATGTATGTGCGCATGCATTCGCACCAAAAACTCAAAGGTACACACACGCACTATACTCAAATGCGTACATGCTCACACACACACCACACACACACACACACACAGAGAGGGATACCAACTATCTGCATTTAGGGTGATTATTGTCTTTTTTCCTTTTTCCTCATGGATGTCAGATCAAAAATAATTTCTGCATCCCCTTGCACCACTCCTCTACCGCCTTCCCCCCCTACCCCCCCCCCCCCCCCATCCCCATTGTACATTCCCCCCCTTCTCCCTCCACCGTCTCCCATTTATAAAAATCAACAGGTCTGTTGGAGGGGAAAAATCCTTTCGGAACACTTCAGTTTCAGTTGAAGTCAGTGAAACAGGCAGAACTGTATGCTTTGAATGACTGACCAGTACAACAAAACATGGACAGTGTTGACAAAGGTGAAATGTAGAAAAGGTCATTTGCTGATCTCTGTCTCCTACCTCTTCCTTTCCCCAAGGTCAGGTTAAAATTTTTGTTGTTGTTGAAGGTTTGGTATGGAGTGACGCATATTTTGTGTTGGGGACATAACGTTGGCTTGTCGACCACCTTCACTCGCTCACACTCCTCATTTATCCCTTCTCCCTCCATCCACATCATCCTTCCATTTAGCTTGTCATCAGTTTGTCTGCCTCAGCTTGGGTGTAGATGATAGTTTGTACTGCCGCAACAGGCATCTTGTACCTTAAATTTTGTGCGTTTTTTTTTTTTTCTTTTTTTTTCCTCCATGGGCAGTGATTCTTAAACCACCACCACCACCATCACTCCACCTCACGCCTCTTTTAACTTCTGAGATTTGGTATCCCTGACAATTTGGAGCACCATCAGTATAGGTTCCTCTGTTGGCGTCAGTAATATCTGATGAGTCATTACTTTAGAGGCATGGTATATTTCAGCTGACCGTTCATAGAAACTTCAGCCATCAGCACTCCACAGACACACAATGCAGGGGCACTGGAGCTACATAGAAACTTCAGCCATCAGCACTCCACAGACACACAATGCAGGGCACTGGAGTACTAGAACTTCAGCCATCAGCACTCCACAGACAACAATGCAGGGGCACGGAGCTACATAAAATTCAGCCATCAGCACTCCACAGACACACAATGGGGGGCACTGGAGCTACATAGAAACTTCAGCCATCAGCACTCCACAGACACACAATTTCAGGGGCACTGGAGCTACATAGAAACTTCAGCCATCAGCACTCCACAGACACACAATGCAGGGCACTGGAGCTACATAGAAACTTCAGCCATCAGCACTCCACAGACACAATGCAGGGCACTGGAGCTACATAGAAACTTCAGCCATCAGCACTCCACAGACACACAATGCAGGGGCACTGGAGCTACATAGAAACTTCAGCCATCAGCACTCCACAGACACACAATGCAGGGCACTGGAGCTACATAGAAACTTCAGCCATCAGCACTCCACAGACACACAATGCAGGGGCACTGGAGCTACATAGAAACTTCAGCCATCAGCACTCCACAGACACACAATGCAGGGGCACTGGAGCTACATAGAAACTTCAGCCATCAGCACTCCACAGACACACAAAGCAGGGGCAAATGGAGCTACATAGAAAAATTCAGCCATCAGCACTCCACAGACACACAATGCAGGGGCACTGGAGCTGCATAGAAACTTCAGCCATCAGCCTCCACAGACACACAATGCAGGGGCACTGGAGCTGCATAGAAACTTCAGCCATCAGCACTCCACAGACAACAATGCAGGGGCACTGGAGCTCATAGAAACTTCAGCCATCAGCACTCCACAGACACACAATGCAGGGCACTGGAGCTCATAGAAACTTCAGCCATCAGCACCCACAACACACAATGCAGGGCACTGAGCTCATAAAACTTCAGCCATCAGCACTCCACAGACACACAATGCAGGGGCACTGGAGCTCATAGAAACTTCAGCCATCAGCCACACACACAAGAACCGGCAGGAGCTCCAAACTTCAGCAATACAACTCACCATCAGCACCACAGACCACAGAAACTTCAGGGGCACGAGCCATAAACTTCAGCCATCAGCATCCACGGACCACAATGCAAGGGCACTGGCTCATCAGAAACTTCAGCCATCAGCACTCCACAGACACACAAGTCGGGCCACTGGAGCTACATAGAACTTCACCATCAGACACAGCAAGAAACATGGCATGAGCCTCACAAAAACTTCAGGGCATGAGCACTCCACAGACACACATGCAGGGCACTGGAGCCAAGAAACTATCAGGCCACGCACTCCACAGACACAATCAGGCACTAGAGCTCCATAGAAACTTCAAGCAGGGCACGCACAAGAACCCATGCACGGCACCAGCTACATAGAAACTTCAGCCATCAGCACTCAGACACACATGCAGAGCCACTGGAGGCTACATAGAAACATTCAGCCATCAGCACTCCACAGACACCACAATGCAGGGGCACTGGAGCTACAAGAAACTTCAGCCATCAGCACTCCACAGACACACAATGCAGGGGCACTGGAGCTACATAGAAACTTCAGCCATCAGCACTCCACAGACACACAATGCAGGGGCACTGGAGCTACATAGAAACTTCAGCCATCAGCACTCCACAGACACACAATGCAGGGGCACTGGAGCTACATAGAAACTTCAGCCATCAGCACTCCACAGACACACAATGCAGGGGCACTGGAGCTACATAAAACTATCAGCCACAACTCACTCCACAGACGACACAATGAGGGGAACTGAGCTACCATAAACTCACCATCAGCCAATCCACAGACACACAATGCAGGGCACTGAGCTCCATAGAAACTCACCATCAGGGCACTCCCGACACATATCAGGCAACTAGCCCATCAAGAAATCAGCCATGCAGCACTCCAAGACATACAATGCTAGGGCACGATAGCTAATACGAACTCAGCCATGGGGCACTCCATAGAACACTACAATCAGGGCACTCGACTCACATCAGGGGAACTGTTGCAGCCATCAGCACTCCACAGACACACAATGCAGGGGCACTGAGAGCTCATATAGAAACTTCAGCCATCAGCAACCACATGCAGAGCACACAATGAAAGGGCACTGAGTACATAGAAACTCAGCCATCACATCCACAGACACACAATGCAGGGGCACTGGAGCTACATGAAACTTCAGCATCAGCACTCCACAGACACGCAATGCAGGGGCACTGGAGCTACGGTTGCATTTGGGAACTGCTCAAGATCGAGAGTGAGGATGGCAAAAGAAAAGAAAAAAAAGATAGACGCAAATCTTCGCTTGCTTACTAGTTTAATCCACTTGTATTAAATCACTGATGACCTAACTGGAATGAGGCTTACCTATCAAGGTGAGTGCACACAATACCTCGAGGCATTGGTTAAGCATTCTGACAGGCCCTGTGGCAGCATGGTGAGGTGGAGACCCAAACCGTTTGCATTGGCATCGCTACCCTGTCCTGTGTCCCATCATGCACAATGGATGCGCAAGTTAGAATTACGCTTTAAGACTGTTTTCGCCATATGATGTGTTCCGGCATTAAAACGATGGCCATGTACTTAATCTGGGATGGACATGAAGAGCTGCGCTGAGTTTTTGGCAGGTCAGATTTTTTTTGTTCAAAGACTTTTTTTTGTGTTAAATACCAATAAAATCATGGTACTGTTAAAAAAAGAGATTTTGTGTTTGTTTTCAATTGAAATTATGCGCGAGCACTCATGTGTGTGTTTGTGGCATGTGTGAATGAGGGTGTGGGTGAGTGTGTGTGTGTGTGTGTGTGTGTGTGTGTGTGTGTGTGTGTGTGCGCAATGAATGTATGTGTTGTCTGTTTTCTGTGTATTGTTTTACTACTATTTTCTCTTACCTCCCTGTGTGTGTGTGCACATGAATGTATACAGTTGTCTGTTTTCTGTGTATTGTTTTACTACTATTTTCTCTTACCTCCCTGTGTGTGTGTGCACAATGAATGTATGTGTTGTCTGTTTTCTGTGTATTGTTTTACTACTATTTTCTCTTACCTCCTGTGTGTGTGTGCACAATGAATGTATGTGTTGTCTGTTTTTGTGTATTGTTTTACTACTATTTTCTCTTACCTCCCTGTGTGTGTGCGCACAGTGAATGTATGTGTTTCTGTTTTCTGTGTATTGTTTTACTACTATTTTCTCTTACCTCCCTGTGTGTGTGTGTGTGTGCACAATGAATGTATGTGTTGTCTGTTTTCTGTGTATTGTTTTACTACTATTTTCTCTTACCTCCCTGTGTGTGTGTGCACAATGAATGTATGTGTTGTCTGTTTTCTGTGTATTGTTTTACTACTATTTTCTCTTACCTCCCTGTGTGTGTGTGTGTGCACAATGAATGTATGTGTTGTCTGTTTTCTGTGTATTGTTCTAATACTATTTTCTCTTACCTCCCTGTGTGTGTGTGCACAATGAATGTATGTGTTGTCTGTTTTCTGTGTATTGTTTTACTACTATTTCTCTTACCTCCCTGTGTGTGTGTGCACAATGAATGTATGTGTTGTCTGTTTTCTGTGTATTGTTTTACTACTATTTTCTCTTACCTCCCTGTGTGTGTGTGTGTGCACAATGAATGTATGTGTTGTCTGTTTTCAGTGTATTGTTTTACTACTATTTTCTCTTACCTCCCTGTGTGTGTGTGTGTGCACAATGAATGTATGTGTTGTCTGTTTTCTGTGTATTGTTCTAATACTATTTTCTCTTACCTCCCTGTTGTATACATGTAGTATTTGTGATTATGTGTGAAGATCAAATTATTAATAAAAGAAAAAGTGAAAAAAAAGGTCTGAACCAAAAAAATTTTTCTACTGATAATCCAACTATTATGTAATGAGATTGTACTCATTGAATTGATTCAAAATACCCTTTTTTTAAAACTTATTTTTGTGGCGTGGACATGTCTTGAATTCAGTTTAACTTTCTTTTCTTTAAAGAGTGTATGTGCATTTGAGTGTGTGTGTCTGTGTGTGTGTGTGCATGTGAGTGTGTGTGTTGGTGTGTGTGCATGTGAGTGTGAGTGTGTGTGTTGATGTGTGTGCATGCGCGTGTGAGTGTGTGTGTTGGTGTGCATGTGAAGAACGAACTAGGACAGACACACCTCTCTGTAGCAGACTTCTGTGCTCAAGCGTTCAGGATGGATGCATGCGACGGTGTATGCGTGCTTGCATGCGACGGTGTATGCGTGCTTGCATGCGACAGTGTATGTGTGCATGTGTTTGTGCCTGTGCGAGGTTGTGTGTGTGTGGGTGTGTGCTGTACCGTGCCTGTGTAGTTTTCAGGGTATCAGGACCATTGCTTTCTTACTTAGGCCCATAGCTCAAGGGTGAGCATAGGCCATCAACAACACTTCGCCATCGCACTCGGTTCTGGGCTGCTCGCTGAACGCCTGTCCAGTTGGTCCCCTGCCTCTTTATCTCTGCCTCAGTGTCTCACCTCCAGCTGCTGCGAGGTCGGCCTCTCTTCCTTTTCCCCGGCAGGTTCCCTGTCAGGGCTTGGTGTGTGGTGCTGGGTGCTGGCTTCCTGAGAGTGTGTCCAATCCAGCCCCACTTCCTCCGCAGATCTGCTTGGCCACTGGTTCCTGTCCTGCCTGCTTCCATAGTCTCATTGTTGATCTCTGATTTTGAAGATGCGCCTCGGACAGGTGTTGATGAAGGTTTGATTTTTTTGCTGTAGATCTACTTAATGATTTTTGCCTGGAGCGGTTTATTAAACGTTTTTTTTTTATCACTTTGTAAGGTTTTCTAGAAAGATATGCTATTCAAATACCTGATTCTGAAACTCATCTTTATTTATGAGATGTATTATGAGGGCGTAAATTGCTTTGTCTCACAGTGTAATGATTAGTTTTCCTGTGTCTGACAATCATACACACTTTGTTTAAATTGGGGTTTAAGCCTTTTTTTGAAAGATGATACTGCTGATAAACGCTTGCTTAAATTGTACTGTCTTAAATGAATGCTTTATTAGCATTCCAGTCTCAGAGACATTTGTTTCGTTAAGATCTTGTCTGGTGTATTTGTTTTGTTATGCTTCGTATGTTTTGAGTCATAATTTGTTTCAGTTGCTATGTTTGAGAGATAGCTATCGATTTTAAACATGTTCTGTTTACCTTCCTACGCTTGAGACATGTTTTGTTTAAATTCCTATTCAGAGAAATGTTTTGTTTAAATTATTGTGCTTGAGACATGCTTTGTTTACATTCTGTTGATAATGTTTTGTTTCATTTCCTATTTTGAGAAACGTTTTGTTGAAATTAGAACGTTTTAGACGTGCTTTGTTTAAATTCTTGTCTTGAGAAGTTTTGTCTACATTCCTGTGTTTTAGACTTGTTTTCTTTAAATTCTTATATTCAGAAATCTTTAATCTAAACTATTAAATTCGAGAAATTTGCTTACATACCAATTTTGAGAAATGTTTTTGTTTCAGGTGTCATATTTGAGACATTTTTAAAAACTGCTCCGTTCTAAACATATTTATTTGCCTTGGTGTGTTTTAGGGATACTTTCTAAGAATTCGTACGTTTGAGAGCTGAGCTGTTAAACTTGTTCATCCATCAGGCATTCTTTTTTGTATAAACCGCTACGTTTTTGATATGTTTTTTTGTTTTTAATAATTCGTATGAGATCTTTTTGTTAAAAGTGCTTTAGTTGAGACATATTTAAAAATGCCATTGCCGTATTCGAGACTGTTTCGTTAAAATCATATATATTTCAGACCTGTTTTGGTAACACTGCTGTGTTTGAGAAATTTGTGTTGAAATTGCTATGTTTGAAACACTTCAAAAATTAATTACTCTTCTTTAGGCACTGTGTGTGTGTGTGTGTGTGTGTGTGTGTGTGTGTGCGTGTGTGCGTGCGTGCGTGCGTGCGTGCGTGTGTGTGTGTGTGTGCGCGCGCGTGCTAAATATCATGGAAGCAAAAGTTGTCTTCCTTGTTTCATCATGGAAGCAAAAGTTATTATTTCATCATAGAAGCGAAAGTTATCTTCCTTGTTTCATCATTGAAGCAAAAGTTATCTTCCTTGTTTCATCATGGAAGCAAAAGTTATCTTCCTTGTTTCATCATGGAAGCAAAAGTTATCTTCCTTGCTTTATCATGGAAGCAAAAGTTATCTTTTTGTGTTATCATGGAAGCAAAAGTTATCTTCCTTGTTTTATCATGGAAGCAAAAGTTATCTTTTTGTGTTATCATGGAAGCAAAAGTTATCTTCCTTGTTTTATCATGGAAGCAAAGTTATCTTCCTTTTTTTTATCATGGAAGCAAAGTTATCTTTTTGTGTTATCATGGAAGCAAAATTTTATCTTTTTGTGTTACCATGGAAGCAAAAGTTATCTTCCTTGTTTATCATGTCATGGAAGCAAAGTTATCTTCTGTGTATCAGGGAAAGCAAAAGTTATCCCCCATTGTCTTATCATTGGAGCAACAGTTATTATGCTATTTCTCATGGAAGGAAAATTTTTAGCATGTTGATTAATCTCCCAAACGTGGGTTTAAAACCTTGAATTGAAAATAAACAACAACACCAATTGGTGAATCCTGACTTAAAATATATGAATTTTTTTTTCTCTTCCTCTTATATATTTTTTCTTTGTTTTCTAAGGGGGTGTCCGCCTCAAAAAACTAGATTCTACACAATCTTTAAAATTTTGAATTCGAAACGCTATTGTCATGCATCGAAATCAGTGCTGTTGCACCTGGCATGAATGTCATGCATCGAAATCAGTGCTGTTGCCCCGGGCATGAATGTCATGCATCGAAATCAGTGCTCTGCACCTGGCATGAATGTCATGCATCGAAATCATTGCTGTTGCACCTGGCATGAATGTCCTGCATCGAAATCATGCTGTTGCACCTGGCATGAATGTCGTGCATCGAAATCAGTGCTGTTGCACCGGGCTGAATGTCATGCATCGAAATCATGCTGTTGCACCTGGCATGAATTTTCATGCATCGAAATCATGCTGTTCCCACCTGGCATGAATGTCATGCATCGAAATCAGGGCGTTGCACCTGGCATGAATGTCATTGCATCGAAATCAGTGCTGTTGCACCTGGCATGAACGGCCCCGAAAGCTCTGACAACTTCAATGTGAACAATAATGTTGCAATTGTCCTAAGAATGTCTTTGAATCTAGTTTATTTCCTGTCTTCAGTGAATCAAAACGTCGTTGGTGCCTGTCGTACCAAGCAAATTTTGTTTCACTGGATGAATTTTTTACAAGGATTAAAAGACTTAATAGTATTGAACCACGTGAGAATAATGTTTACTCTGATCTGAGACAAAAGTATCGAAATTGCAGCCATGTAGGCTAGAATACAACAAGCACGTATGTAGACTAGAATACAAGAATACACCAAGCACAGTATGTAGACTGGAATTACACCAAGCACAGTATGTAGACTGGAATACACCAAGCACGTAGGGTAGACTGGAATCAAGCACAGTATGTAGACTGGAATACACCAAGCACAGTATGTAGACTGGAATACAAGCACAGTATTTTGACTGGAATACACCAAGCACAGTATGTAGAATGGAATACACCAAGCACAGTATGTAGACTGGAATACACCAAGCACAGCATGTAGCCTTTGACTCCCAACATCAAAGCAGGTTAAAGCAATCCCCATCAATCTCATTCCAGAACATAGTGTAATTTAAAACAGGCAACCAACCAAACAAAAAACTGTCTAAAGTTGCATTTCAAGGGGAAAATTGGGAAGAAATAAAAAGTCAAAACAGATAAAAACACTCCGCATATTAGAGTACCCAAAAAATACCACAATTCTGGCATACAGCAGGGCTGATTTTGCACTCCAAAACAACTTTAGAAAACTGATAAGTTGGAAATAGTTCTAAGAGCAGACACGGTATTAAGCATATGGATTACAATGCCAAACTAGAGTATTCTTGAAAACGACAGATTTGTTGATATAACCCGATAGCTCAGTTGTAGAGCGCCGGACTCGTGATCCTGGGTTTGCGGTTCGAATTTCGGTCTAGGGGGATTTTTCCACTCGGATTTTAACATTGGTTCTGACTCCATCCCCCCTATAGTCGTTCGGATGGACTATAACCGAGGTCTATTTCTGTGTCACATGCACTAAAGACCTACACGGAAACTCTAAAGATCCCGTGCTCATGTCCTAAGCGGTGAGTACCGTTTCTACCGAAAAACACAGTGCATGAAAACCTGTGTGCCAGAATAGTCTACTTGAAGACTGTGGGCACGGGCGGGTTTTAAACATCCCACCTAAAGAAGAAGAAAAAAGAATTTGCATTCGTTTACATTTTTTTAAAAGAATTTAACTGCTCGGCAGTGATGCAATGAAGAGCCATTTTTGTTAGGAGCATTGAAGCATTAGAAGCCGCAAATGTGAAGGACGTGAGTCAATTGTGTAGTCACTGGATTGGTGTGAGGCTGTAAGCCAGTGACTGACGAGAGCAAACGAAACCCACCCCTCGGCGTTTTCACAAGCCTCCTAAGGCTCTGTCTCAAAGTCTTTTAAACAGAAGCCTGTACGTTTAGAGGACCTGCTGGTTTGTAGTTCTGGAAATATATATATATATCCTGATGACACGCGAAACGCGCTCGAAACAAATTTGTAGACTACTTTTTTTTAAACCTTTATTTTAACAAATGTTGCCCCCCAAAGGGGGTTGAGCACTCTAAAAAATCTTTTGGGTATTTTAATCACATTGATCTAATATATTTATATATTATATATATATAAAATATATAATAAAATATAATATATATATAAAATATATATATAATATAGTTAAAACAAGTAAAAAGAGGAATCTTAAAACTATCTACAAATTTGTTTCTAGCGGGTTGGCTATCGTCCTGACATAGCCAACCCGCTAGAAACAATTTTAGATATTTTAAGATTCCTCTTTTACTTGTTTAACAATGTTGCTCCCCAAGGGGGTTTAGCACTTATAAAATTGTTTTAGGCATTTTTAAAAATACAGATATATATAGTATATATATAAAACTGAAAAGGGGAGAGGGGTCAAATTACCCTTTCCGCGGTCACTGAGGAGAAACCACCAAGTTTCGAAAAATCGGTATATGACCAGAGTTATAAAGTTAGTGAGTTTCCCTCCCTATTGGAGGATGTCTCCCCCCTTGGAGAATATAAGCTTGCTGAAGGCTCATTTTGAGAAGCTTTATTGTATTTTTCCCCATCCACCCACTCAAGCACATACTGGTAGTTAGGCAAATCATCTGCCCCCTGCAGGTATGAAGCGTATCTCCCCCTATTTCTTCAATCTAAACATAAGAGCAAGCTTTGTTTATAATTCAATATTTCTTGCAGTCATTGCAACACTAAGCTCTCTGTAAGTTGCTGGAACGGTGCTCGGTACTTTTCCTTGGGAATTTATTAGTTTTGTTGTATTTTAGTCCCTTGCGGATTCATTCCAAGAACTGGCCCTCAGCACTTTTGTCTTAGAGGATATCTTTTTATATTTCCCACTTTTCACAAGAAAATGTAGCTGTTTGCTCTTTTATGATTTTCTTTTGCTTCTTAGATGGCACCTTTGGTTGGTTTTTTGAAAACCAACAAACTACTACAGTATTGCACACCATCTTTTCTGGGATTGCATTCTTCTTAAAACTGAAAAGGCAGAGGAGTCAAATTACCACTTTCCCGCGGTCACTGAGGAGAACCACCAAGTTTCGAAATATCGGTATATGACCAGGAGTTATATGTTAGTGAGTTTCCCTCCCTATTGGAGGGGTCCTCCCCCTTGGAAAAATATAAGCTTGCTGAAGGCTCATTTTGAGAAGCATTTATTGTATTTTTTCCCATCCACCCACTCAAGCACATACTGGTAGTTAGGCAGAATCATCTGCCACTGCAGGTATGAATGCGTATCTCCCCCTATTTCTTCAATCTAAGACATAAGAGCAAGCTTTGTTTATAATTCAATATTTCTTGCAGTCATTGCAACACTAAGCTGCTCTGTAAGTTGCTGGAACGGTGCTCGGTTTCTTATCCTTGGAATTTATTAGTTTGTTGTATTTAGTCCCTTGCGGATTTATTCCAAGAACTGGCCCTCAGCACTTGTGTCTTAGAGGATATCTTTTTATATTTTCTACTTTTCACAAGAAATGTAGCTTGTTTGCTCTTTCATGATTTTCTTTTGCTTTTTAGATGGCACCTTTGGTTGGGTTTTTTGAAAACTCAACAAACATACTACAGTATTGCACACCAGTCCCTTTTTTGGGATTGCATTCTTCTTAAAACTGAAAAGGCAGAGGATCAAATTACCACTTTCCCGCGGTCACTGAGAGAAACCACCAAGTTTCGAAAATATCGGATATGACCGGTTTATGTTAGTGAGTTTCCCTCCCTATTTGGGGGTGTCTCTCCCCTTGGAGAATATAAGCTTGCTGAAGGCTCATTTTGAGAAAACTTTTTTTGTATATTTCCCCATCCACCCACCAAGCACAACTGTAGTTAGGCAGAATCATCTGCCACTGCAGGTATGAATGCGTATCTCCCCCTATTTCTTCAATCTAAGACATAAGAGCAAGCTTGTTTATAATTCAATATTTCTTGCAGTCATTGCAACCCCTAACTGCCTGTAAGTTGCTGGAACGGTGTCTGGGACTTATCCTTGGAATTTATTAGTTTGTTGTATTTTAGTCCCTTGCGGGTTCTTCCAAGAACTGGCCCTCACACTTGTGTCTTGAGGATATCTTTTATATTTTTTTACTTTTCCCCAAGAAAATGTAGCTTGTTTTGCTCTTTCATGATTTTCTTTTGCTTCTTAGATGGCACCTTTGGTTGGTTTTTGAAAACTCAACAAAAATACTTACAGTATTGCACACCATCTTTTTTGGATTGCATTCTTCTTAAACTGAAAAGGCAGAGGAGTCAAATTACCACTTTCCGCGGTCACTGAGGAGAAACCACAAGTTTCGAAAAATCGGTATATGAACCCGGAGTTATAAAGTTAGTGAGTTTCCCTCCTATTGGAGGATGTCTCTCCCCCTTGGAGAATATAAGCTTGCTGAAGGCTCATTTTGAGAAGCATTTATTGTATTTTCCCCATCCACCCACTCAAGCACATACTGGTAGTTAGGCAGAACATCTGCCACTGCAGGTTTTGAATTTCGTATCTCCCCCTATTTCTTCAATCTAAGACATAAGAGCAAGCTTTTGTTTATAATTCAATATTTCTTGCAGTCATTGCAACACTAAGCTGCTCTGTAAGTTCGGAACGGTGCTCGGTACTTTTTCCTTGGAATTTATTAGTTTGTTGTATTTAGTCCCTTGCGGATTCAAATTTCCCAAAAACTGGGCCCCCAGCATTGTGTCTTAGAGGATATCTTTTTATATTTTCTACTTTTCACAAGAAAATGTAGCTTGTTTTGCTCTTCATATTTCTTTGCTTCTTAGATGGCACCTTTGGTTGGTTTTTTGAAAACTCAACAAACATACTACATATTGCACACCAGTCTTTTTTGGGATTGCATTTTCTTAAACTGAAAAGGCAGAGGAGTCAAATTACCACTTCCGCGGTCCTGGGAAAAAACCACCAAGTTTCGAAATTATCGGGATAGGGCCAGGAGTTATATGTTAGTGAGTTTCCCTCCCTATTGGAGGATGTCTCTCCCCCTTGGAGAATATAAGCTTGCTGAAGGCTCATTTTGAGAAGCATTTATTGTATTTTTCCCATCCACCCACTCAAACACATACTGGAGTTAGGCAGAATCATCTGCCCTGCAGGTATGAATGCCTATCTCCCCCATTTCTTCAAATCTAAGACATAAGAGCAAGCTTTGTTTATAATTCAATATTTCTTGCAGTCATTGCAACACTAATGTCTGTAAGTTTGCTGGAACCGTGCTGGTACTTACCTCAGCAATTTTGTTGTGTATTTTTAGTCCCTTGCATTCTTCCAAGAACTGGCCCTCAGCTTGTGTTTGGGTCTTTTTATATTTTTCTTTTGCTCAAGAAATGTAGCTTGGTTGGGTTTTTTTCGATAACTTCATCTTCTTTAGATTGGCACCCTCTTTTGGTGCTTTTTTAAAGAAAAGCAGAGAGTCAATTACACTTCCGCGGTACTGAGGAAAACCACCAAGTGAATATCGTATATACAGAGTATATGTTAGTGAGTCCCTCCATTGGAAGGATGTACTCTCCCTTGCAAACCAGTCTTTCTGGGAAGGCTCATTTTGAGAACATAATGTATTTTTCCAATCACCCACTTTCGCGTCATAGGAGGAAGATCCCCTCGAGAATTCGTATTCCCTATTTCTCAAAAGACATAGACAAGTTTGTTATTTAATTGATCATTGCAACACTAACTGCTCTGTAATTGCTGAACGGTGCCGTCTTATCCTTGGAATTTATTATTTTTGTATTTTAGTCCTTGCGATCATTCCAAGAATGCCCTCAGCACTTTGTCTTAGAGGATACTTTTTCTATTTCCTACTTTTCCAGAAAAATGTAGCTTGTGCTTTTTGATTTTTTTTGCTTCTTACATGCACTTGTGATTTTGAAAAATCAACAAACTACAGTATATGACACCAGTCTTTTCTGATTCTTCTTAAAATGAAAGGCGAGAGTCAAATTCACTTCCGCGTCACTGAGATGAACCAAAGTTTCGGAAATCGGTATATGACCAGGAATTTATATGTTAGTGATTTTTCCCTTCCCGATTGAGGATGTCTCTCCCCACTTGGAGAATATAAGCTTGCTGAAGGCTCATTTTGAGAAATTTATGTATTTTTCCCATCCACCACTCATCACATACTGTTTAGGCAGAATCAGTTGCCACTGCAGGTATGAAGCTATTCCCC
>CM031622.1:56124882-56129882 GCA_018398815.1 Conus ventricosus | reverse complement strand
TGTAATGAAGTGTCATCAGCAAACATTTCACAATCACAGTCTATGTATAAAGGCAAATCATTTATGTAAATAGAGAATAGGAGAGGTCCTAATACTGATCCCTGTGGACACCAAATTCCAAATTGAGTAATTCTGACCGTCTGCTACAAATTTCAACTAGTTGTTGACGATCAGTAAGAAAAGATCTAATGAAGTCAATGGCCTGGTTTGATAGCTTATAGTGTGCAAGTTTTTTTTATGAGAAGGGAATGGTTTATAACATCAAAGGCTTTAGCAAAGTCGACAAAAAGAATTCCAGTAAATACGTTATTATTTATATTTGATAGGCAATAATCAGTAAGCTGTATAAGTGACGTATGGCAGGAGTGATTTTCTCTAAAGCCTGACTGATTTTCATGAATCAAATCATAATGCTTAAAGTGAGAACATAATTGTCTTTGAATATGTCTTTCAAGTGGTTTTGACAAAATGGGTAATATTGAAATAGGTCTATAGTTGGACGGATTGGTGGAATCACCATTTTTGTACAAAGGTATGACTTTGGCTTGTTTAAATAAAAAGAGGAAATTGGTTTTTATCAATGCACAAGTTGTAAATATAGGTGAGTGTATCAGCGATAGCAGATGAGGCAATTTTCAGTATCCTTCCATCAATTCCATCTAAACCTCTTGTTCCAGATTGTTTTAGACACATTAGCCCATAACACACTTCATTTACTGAAATTGACGGTATAGTGAAAGTTGAGGAGATGTTTTTAGAACAGCATATTGTTTTAGTTCATGTAAATCATTTCGATTTGTATCATCATTTACAATTATGTCCTTAGCAACATTTGCAAAATGAAAGTTCAAATCTTCCGGTGAAATATCCTTTATTGGATTCTTAACTTTAGAGTTCGATTTACCATTAGTTAAAAGATTAATTGCCTTCCAGATCGATTTTGAATTCTGAGAAGAGAATTACAAATCTTGAAATATTTTTTCTTCGTTTTTCGTTTCATGGAATTCACTTTGTTTCTTTGTTTTCTAAATTTTTTCTTTGTCCTTTAACTTGAGTAAATGATCTCTTTTATGTATGTCATTGTCTATTTCCTTCGTCAACCACGGGGGTTTCATAGTATGTTTTACTCGTTTTCTAACAAAGGGAGCATGTTTATCATATATTGAACTGAAAATGTATACCCAGTAATTGACTGCTTCATCATTGTGTGTGTGTGTGTGTGTGTGTGTGTGTGTGTGTGTGTGTGTGTGTGTGTGTGTGTGTGAGGCAAACAATGGAGGGGGGGGGGGGGGGGGTAAGAAAAGAAATTAAGAGGAGAAAAGAAACAGACGGCATACAGAAAGACAGACAAAGAAACCCGGACAAAAATGTCATTATCCTAGGTGTCCAACCTAGAAACACAAGCGCTGCAAAATATGCACAGAATCCAAATAATGACGGAATCGTGTTTCTTATTCAATTTTGCTTTGTTTCAAAGCTTAGTGACAACTTGTTTTGCTTGTTCAAGCTATCTTGTATTGTGAGCTCTGTTCTGCAAATGAATGCTTTCCCATAGGTTAAAGCCACTAGACAATCAGTCCATCAATCCATTAACATCAAGCGACTCACCAGCCAGCTCCACTCTGTGCAGGAGAAGTCCAACAGTCGATTATCTCCCCTCAGTCAGAAGAGCACCTCAGACACTTGTCCCACAGCCACCACACCACGCCTTCAGCGGCCACACAGTGACGGGTTGCACGTGTCCACGTGGCCGCGCCAGAACAGACCACCACCCACACCACGCCTTCAGCGGCCACACAGTGACGGGTTGCACGTGTCCACGTGGGCCGCGCCAGTGCCAGAGCCACTATGCCCAGTGTGTGTGCCAGCCCTGTGGGCATCCCTGACTCCAACAGTGAACATGGGGTGGGGGGGGGGGGGGGGGGGGGGGGGGAAGGGGGATGCGGTTTAAGAGGGGCAGGGATGGGGACGGGGGTAGTTGGGTAGAAGCAGATGGTGGGAAAGACGATGGGTAATTGATTAAAGAAAAGGAGAGAAGGGATTGGGTGGGGGTGGGGGTAAGTGGACAGTTGCAGGAACTCGAAGGATGGGGGAGGGGGTAAAAGTTCGGAGAATGAAAGCTTGCAAGGAGGTGGCTGATCAGTGTTATGATGAATGATAGTATGGCAGGAGTGGTCCTCATGCACCACACACACACACACACACACACACACACACACACACACACATACACACACACACACACACACACACACACACACACACACACACACACACACACACACACACACACACACACACACACACACACACACGATCCAAGACAGTAAAACAGACAACCACAGACCACATCGTGGAAATTTGTGGAAGTCTACAATGAAGACGTAACTGACCAGAGAGGAAGAGGATGCACAGTGCGACAGTGGAGGAAGCCTGTGGAAGCCAGACACAGCACAATATTTCCTGTGTTGGCGTGCACAAAGTTTCTGTCCAGCTGTCCTGCATACTAAAGTTTGCGTGATGAACAATTCAGGCTATTGAAAAAAAATATTCTAAAAAGAAAATAACCTGCACAAAAAGTTATTGTCATGGTAACTACACTACTACACATTGCATGATGAACAACTTAGACTTTCGAAAAAACATTCTATAAGGGGAATAAACTGCACCAAAGGTTAATGTCATGGTAACTACACTACTACACTTTGCATGATGAACAACTAACACTATTGAAAAAAAAAAACATTCTAAAAGTGAAATAAACTGCAAAGGCAATCCATGCTGTGCTACCTAAACAACTGATCTCTCATAGCATACAGACAAAACTACTGATCTCTCATAGCATACAGACTAAACTACTGACACCTCATAGCATACAGACTAAACTACTGACACCTCATAGCATAGAGACTAAACTATTGACATGTCATAACATACAGACTAAACTACCGACACCCCATAGCATACAGGTTAAACTACTGACATCTTATAGCATGCAGACTAAACTACTGACACCTCATAGCATACAGACTAAACTACTGACACCTCATAGCATACAGGCTAAACTACTGACACCTCATAGCATACAGACTCAACTATTGACACCTCATAGCAAACAGGCTAAACTACTGACACCTCATAGCATACAGACTAAACTAATGACACCTCATAGCATACAGACTAAACTACTGACATCTCATAGCATACAGACTAAACCACTGACACCTCATAGCATACAGACTAAACCACTGACATCTCATAGCATACAGACTAAACTATTGACATCTCATAGCATACAGACTTAACTATTGACATCTCATAGCATACAGACTAAACTATTGACATCTCATAGCACACAGACTAAACTACTGATATCTCATAGCATACAGACTAAGCTACTGACACCTCATAGCATACAGACTAAACTACTGACACCTCATAGCATACAGACTAAACTACCGACACCTCATAGCACACAGACTAAACTAATGACACCTCATAGCATACAGACTAAACCACTGACACCTCATAGCATACAGACTAAACCACTGACATCTCATAGCATGCAGACGAAACTATTGACATCTCATAGCATACAGACTAAACTACTGACACCTCATAGCATACAGACTAAACTACTGACATCTCATAGCATACAGACTAAACTATTGACACCTCACAGCAAACAGGCTAAACTACTGACACCTCATAGCATACAGACTAAACTAATGACACCTCATAGCATACAGACTAAACTACTGACACCTCATAGCATACAGACTAAACTACTGACACCTCATAGCATAGAGACTAAACTATTGACATCTCATAGCATACAGACTTAACTATTGACATCTCATAGCATACAGACTAAACTATTGACATCTCATAGCACACAGACTTAACTATTGACATCTCATAGCATACAGACTAAACTATTGACATCTCATAGCACACAGACTAAACTACTGATATCTCATAGCATACAGACTAAACTGCTGACATCTCATAGCACACAGACTAAACTATTCACATCTCATAGCATACAGACTAAACTACTGACATCTCATAGCATACAGACTAAACTATTGACATCTCATAGCACACAGACTAAAGTGATGGCATCTCATAACATACAGACTAAACTATTGACATCTCATAGCATACAGACTAAACTATTGACATTTCATAGCATACAGACTAAACTACTGACATCTCATTGCATACAGACTAAACTATTGACATCTCATAGCATACAGACTAAACTACTGACATCTCATAGCATGCAGACTAAACTATTGACATCTCATAGCATACAGACTAAACTACTGACATCTCATAGCATACAGACTAAACTATTGACATCTCATAGCATACAGACTAAACTATTGACATGTCATAGCATACAGACTAAACTATTGACATCTCATAGCATACAGACTAAACTATTGACATCTCATAGCATACAGACTAAACTACTGACATCTCATAGCATACAGACTAAACTACTGACATCTTGTAGCATACAGACTAAACTACTGACATCTCGTAGCATACAGACTAAACTACTGACATCTCATAGCATACAGACTAAACTATTGACATCTCATAGCATACAGACTAAACTATTGACATCTCATAGCATACAGACTAAACTATTGACATCTCATAGCATACAGACTAAACTACTGACATCTCATAGCATACAGACTAAACTATTGACATCTTATAGCATACAGACTAAACTACTGACACCACATAGCATACAGACTAAACTATTGACATCTCATAGCAGACTAAACTATTGACACCTCATAGCATACAGACTAAACTACTGACATCTCATAGCATACAGACTAAACTACTGACATCTCATAGCATACAGACTAAACTACTGACATCTCATAGCAAACAGAATCAGACTGTGCTGAGAGCGGCAAGCCTTATATGTATTGTTCTCTGAAATAAACATCGTTAAAAAGTCAATGAATAACGTTTAA
>CM031622.1:56102382-56119882 GCA_018398815.1 Conus ventricosus | reverse complement strand
GTTGATGAATCAAAGGGGAAAATACAGATGGGAACGTTGATGAATCAAAGGGGAAATCCAGATGGGCATGTTGATGAATCAAAAGGAAAATATAGATGGGTATGTTGATGAATCACACGGAAAATACAGATGGGCATGTTGATGGATCAAAGGGAAAATACAGATGGGAATGTTAATGAATCAAGGGGAAAATTCTAATGGATATCTTGATGAATCAAAGGGAAAATCCAGATCGGCATGTTGATGAATCAAGGGGAAAATACAGATGGGCAAATTGATGAATCAAAGGGAAAATACAGATGGGTATGCTGATGTATCAAAGGGAAAACACAGATGCCATGTTGATGTATCAAAGGGAAAATACAGATTGGCATTTTGATAAATCAAAGGGAAAATACAGATGGGTATGCTGATGTATCAAAGGGAAAACACAGATGCCATGCTGATGTATCAAAGGTAAAATATAGATTGGCATGTTGATGAATCAAAGGGAGAATACAGATGGACATGTTGATGAATCAAAGGGAAAATGCTGATGGGCATGTTGATGAATTAAAGGGAAAATATAGATGTGCATGTTGATTAATCAAAGGGAAAATACAGATGGGCATGTTGAGAAATCAAGGGGGAAAAAGATGGGTATGTTGATGAATCTAAAGGAAAATACAGATGGGCATGTTGATTATCAAAAGGAAAATACAGATGGACATGTTAATGAATCAAAGGAAAATACTGATGGATATGTTGAAGAATCAAGTGGAAAATACAGATGGGCATGTTGATGAATCAAAGGGAAAACTCAGATTGGCATGTTGATTAATCAAAGGGAAAATGCAGATGGCCATGTTAATGAATCAAGCGGAAAATACTGATGGGTATGTTGATAAATCAAAGCGAAAGTACAGATGGGCATGTTTATGAATCAAAGAGAAAATACAGATAGGCATGTTGATGAATGAAACGGAAAATACAGATGGGTATGTTGATGAATCTAAGGGAAAATACAGATGGGCATGTTGATTATCAAAAGGAAAATCCACATGGGCATGTTGATGTATCAAAGGGGAAATACAGATGGGCATGTTGATGAATCAAAGGGGAATACAGATGGGCATGTTGATGAATCAAGGGGAAATACAGATGGGCATGTGGATTAATCAAAGGGAAAATACAGATGAGAATGTTTATGAATCGAGGAGAAAATACAGATGTTCATGTTGATTAATCAAGGGTAAAATACAATGGTGATGTTGATGAATCAAAGGAAAATATAGATGGGCATGTTGATGCATCAAAGGGAAAATACAGACGGGCATGTTGATGTATCAAAGGGAAAATACAGACGGGCATATTGAAGAATCAAGTGGAAATACAGATGGGCATGTTGTTGAATCAAAGAAAAAATAAAGATGGGCATATTGAAGAATCAAGTGTAAAATGGAAATGGGTATGTTGATGAATCAAAGGGAAAATACGGACGGTCATGTTCATGAAAACCAGGGGAAAAGACAGATGGACATCTTGATGAATAAAGGCGAAAATAAGGATAGCATCTTGATGAACCAAGTCGAAAATACAGATGGGCAAGTTGATGAATCAATGGGAAATATAGATGGGCATGTTGATGAATCAAAGATCTGAATGTTGAAAAATCAAGTGGAAAATACAGATGGGCATAATGAAGAATCAAGTGGAAAATTCGGATAGGTATGCTGATGAATCAAAGGGAAAATCCAGATGGGCATGTTGATGAGTCAAGTGGAAAATACAAATGGGCATGTTGATGAATCAAAGGGAAAATACAGATGGGCATGTTGATGAATCAAAGGGGAAATACAGATGGGCATGTTGATGAATCAAAGGGAAAATACAGATGGGCATGTTGATGAATCAAAGGAAAATGCAGATGGGCATGTTGAAGAATCAAATGGGAAATTTCAGATGGGCATGTTGATGAATCAAAGAGGAAGTACAGATCTGAATGTTGAAAAATCAAGTGGAAAATACAGATGGGCATATGAAGAATCAAGTGGAAAATTCGGATGGGTATGTTGATGAATCAAAGGGAATATCCAGATGGGCATGTTGATGAGTCAAGGGGGAAAATACAAATGGGCATGTTGATGAATCAAAGGGAAAATACAGATGGGCATGTTGATGAATCAAAGGGGAAATACAGATGGGCATGTTGATGAATCAAAGGGAAATACAGATGGGCATGTTGATAAATCAAAAGGAAAATACAGATGGGCATGTTGAAGAATCAAGAGGAAAAAAAGATGGGTATGTTGATGAATCTAAAGGAAAATACAGATGGGCATGTTGATTATCAAAAGGAAATACAGATGGGCATGTTGATGAATCAAAGGGTAATCCAGATGGGCATGTTGATGAATCAAGGGAAAAATACAGAAGGGTATGTTGATGAATCAAAGGAAAAATGCAGATTGGCATGTAGATTAATCAAAGGGAAATACAGATGGGCATGTTAATGAATCACGGGGAAAATACTGATGGATATTTTGATGAATCAAGAGGAAAATACATATGGGAATGTTGATGAACGAAATGGAAAATACAGATGGGTATATTGATGAATCAAAGGGAAAATACAGATGGGTATGTTGATGAATCAAGGGAAAATACGGACGGTCATGTTCGTGAATCAAGGGGGAAAATACATATGGGCATGTTGATGAATAAAGGCGAAAATACAGATCGGCATCTTGATGAATCACGTGGAAAACACAGATGGGCAAGTTGATGAATCAAATGGGAAATACAGATCCGCATGTTGAAGAATCCAGTGGAAAATACAGATGGGCATAATGAAGAATCAAGTGGAAAATACAGATGGGCATGTTGATGATTGAAAGGGAAATCCAGTTGGGCATGTTCATGAATCAAGGGGAAAATACAGATGGGTATGTTGATGAATCAAAGGGAAAATACATATACGCATACTGATGATTCAAAGGGGAAAATACAGATTGGCATGTTGATGAATCAAAGGGAAAATACAGATGGACATGTTGATGTATCAAAGGCAAAATACAGATGGGCATGTTGATGAATGAAAGGAAAAATACAGATGGGTATGTTGATGTATCAAGGGGAAGTACAGATGACCTTGTTGATGTATCAAAGGGAAAATACAGATGGGCATGTTGATGATTCAAAGGGAAAATACTGATGGGCATATTGATGAATCAAAGGGAAAATACAGATGGGCATGTTGATGAATCAAGGGGAAAAAAGATGGGTATGTTGATGAATCTAAAGGAAAATACAGATGGGCATGTTGATTATCAAAACGAAATACGGATGGGCATGTTAATGAATCAAGGGAAAATACAGATGGGCATGTTGATGAATCAAAAGGAAAATACAGATGGTCATGTTGAAGAATCAAGTGGAAAAATACCCGATGGGCATGTTGATGAATCAAAGGGAAAATTCAGATTTGCATGTTGATTAATCAAAGGGAAAGTACAGATGGCCATGTTAATGAATCAAGGGGAAAATACTGATGGATATGTTGATGAATCAAGAGGAAAATACAGATGGGTATGTTGATGAATCAAAGGGAAAATACAGATGGGTATATTGATGAATCAAGGGGGAAATACTGATGGATATGTTGATGAATCAAGAGGAATATACATATGGGAATGTTGAGGAAACAAAGGCAAAACACAGATGGGTATATTAATGAATCAAAGGGAAAATACAGATGGGCATGTTGATGTATCAAAGGGAAAATACATATGGGCAAGTTAATGAATCAAGGGGAAATACAGATGGCCATGTTCATGTATTAAAGGGAAAATACAGATGGGCATGTTGATGAACGAAAGGGAAAATACAGATGGGTATGTTGATGAATCAAAGGGAAAATACAGATGGGCATGTTGATGAATTAAAGGGAAAATATAGATGTGCATGTTGATTAATCAAAGGGAAAATACAGATGGGCATGTTGATGAATCAAAGGGAAAATACAGATGGGCATGTTGATAAATCAAAAGGAAAATACAGACGGGCATGTTGAAGAATCAAGAGGAAAAAAGATGGGTATGTTGATGAATCTAAAGGAAAATACAGATGGGCATGTTGATTATCAAAAGGAAAATACAGATGGGCATGTTGATGAATAAAGGGGAAAATACGATGGGATGTTAATCAATCAAAGTGAAAATGTTGATGGATATGTTGAAGAGTCAAGTGGAAAATACAGATGGGCATGTTGATGAATCAAAGGGTAAATCCAGATGGGCATGTTGATGAATCAAGGGAAAAATACAGAAGGGTATGTTGATGAATCAAAGGAAAAATACAGATGGGCATGTTGATGAATCAAAGGGAAAATACAGATGGGCATGTTGATAAATCAAAAGGAAAATACAGACGGGCATGTTGAAGAATCAAGAGGAAAAAAGATTGGTATGTTGATGAATCTAAAGGAAAATACAGATGGCCATGTTGATTATCAAAAGGAAAATACAGATGGGCATGTTGATGAATAAAGGGGAAAATACAGATGGGGATGTTAATCAATCAAAGTGAAAATGTTGATGGATATGTTGAAGAGTCAAGTGGAAAATACAGATGGGCATGTTGATGAATCAAAGGGTAAATCCAGATGGGCATGTTTATGAATCAAGGAAAATACAGAAGGGTATGTTGATGAATCAAAGGAAAAATACAGATTGACATGTAGATTAATCAAAGGGAAAATACAGATGGGCATGTTAATGAATCACGGGGAAAATACTGATGGATATTTTGATGAATCAAGAGGAAAATACATATGGGAATGTTGATGAACGAAATGGAAAATACAGATGGGTATATTGATGAATCAAAGGGAAAATACAGATGGGTATGTTGATGAATCAAAGGGAAAATACGGACGGTCATGTTCGTGAATCAAGGGGAAAATACAGATGGGCATCTTGATGAATAAAGGCGAAAATACAGATCGGCATCTTGATGAATCAAGTGGAAAACACAGATGGGCAAGTTGATGAATCAAATGGGAAATTTCAGATCCGCATGTTGAAGAATCCAGTGGAAAATACAGATGGGCATAATGAAGAATCAAGTGGAAAATACAGATGGGCATGTTGATGATTGAAAGGGAAATCCAGTTGGGCATGTTCATGAATCAAGGGGAAAATACAGATGGGTATGTTGATGAATCAAAGGGAAAATACATATACGCATGCTGATGATTCAAAGGGGAAAATACAGATTGGCATGTTGATGAATCAAAGGGAAAATACAGATGGACATGTTGATGTATCAAAGGCAAAATACAGATGGGCATGTTGATGAATGAAAGGGAAAATACAGATGGGTATGTTGATGTATCAAGGGGAAGTACAGATGACCTTGTTGATGTATCAAAGGGAAAATACATATGGGCATGTTGATGATTCAAAGGGAAAATACTGATGGGCATATTGATGAATCAAAGGGAAAATACAGATGGGCATGTTGGACGAATCAAGGGGAAAAAAGATGGGTATGTTGATGAATCTAAAGGAAAAATACAGATGGGCATGTTGATTATCAAAACGAAAATACGGATGGGCATGTTAATGAATCAAGGGAAAATACAGATGGGCATGTTGATGAATCAAAGGAAAATACAGATGGTCATGTTGAAGAATCAAGTGGAAAATACAGATGGGCATGTTGATGAATCAAAGGGAAAAAATTCAGATTTGCATGTTGATTAATCAAAGGAAAGTACAGATGGCCATGTTAATGAATCAAGGGGAAAATACTGATGGATATGTTGATGAATCAAGAGGAAAATACAGATGGGTATGTTGATGAATCAAAGGGAAAATACAGATGGGTATATTTATGAATCAAGGGGGAAATACTGATGGATATGTTGATGAATCAAGAGGAAAAATACATATGGGAATGTTGAGGAAACAAAGGGGAAACACAGATGGGTATATTAATGAATCAAGGGGAAAATACAGATGGGCATTTTTGATGTATCAAAGGGAAAATACAGATGGGAAAGTTAATGAATCAAGGGGAAATACAGATGGCCAATGTTCATGTATTAAAGGGAAAATACAGATGGGCATGTTTGATGAACGAAAGGGAAAATACAGATGGGTATGTTGATGAATCAAAGGGAAAAAAACAGTGGGCAAAGTTGATTATCAAAACGAAAATACAGATGGGCATGTTAATGAATCAAGGGAAAATACAGATAGGCATGTTGATGTATCAAAGGGAGAATACAGATGGGCAAGTTGTTGTATCAAAGGAGAAAATACAGATGAGCATGTGATGTATCAATGGAAAAATACAAATAGGGCATGTTGATGAATCAAGGGGAAATACAGATGGGCATGTTGATGTTTCAAAGGCGAAATACAGATGGAATGTTGATGAATCAAAGGGGGAAATACAGATGGGCATGTTTATGAATCAATGGGAAAAATACAGCTGGGCATGTGGATTTATCAAAGGTAAAGTACAGATGGGCATGTTGATGAATGAAGGGGAAATGCAAATGAGAATGTTGATGAATCGAGGTGAAAATGCAGATGGTCATGTTGATGAATCAAGGGGAAAATACAGATGGGCATGTTGATGAATCACGGTGAAAATACAGATGGGCATGTTGATGAATCAAATGAAAAATATAGATGGGCATGTTAATGTATCAAAGGGAAAAAGCAGATGGTCATATTGAAGAATGAGTGGAAAACACAGATGGGCATGTTGATGAATCAAAGGAAAACTACAGATGGGCATATTGAAGAATCAAGTGTAAAAATACAGATGGGTATGTTGATGAATCAAAGTGAAATTTCGGACGGTCATGTTGATGAATCGAGGAGAAAATTCAGATAGTCATGTTGATGAATCAAGGGGAAAATACAGATGGGCATGTTGATGAATCACGGGGGTAAATACAGATGGGCATGTTTATGAATCAAATGAAAAATATAGATGGGCATGTTAATGTATCAAAGGGAAAAAGCAGATGGTCATATTGAAGAATGAAGTGGAAAACACAGATGGGCATGTTGATGAATCAAAGGAAAACTGCAGATGGGCATATTGAAGAATCAAGTGTAAAATACAGATGGGTATGTTGTTAAATCAAGGGGAATATACGGACGGTCATGTTCATCAATCAAGGGGAAAATACAGATGGGCATCTTGATGAAAAATCTCGAAAATACAGATGGGCATCTTAATGAATCAAGTGGAAAATACAGATGGGCATGTTGATGATTCAAAGGGAAAATCCAGATAAGCATGTTCATGAATCAAGAGGAAAATACAGATGGGTATGTTGATGAATCAAAGGCAAAATACAGATGGGCATGTTGATAAATCAAAGGGGAAAAAAGATCGCCATGTTGATTGATCAATTGAAAATACAGATGGGCATGTTGATGAATCAAAGGGGAAATCCGGATAGGCATGTTGATAGCCATGTTCATGTGTTAAAGGGAAAAAGCAGATGTTCATGTTGATGAATCAAGGGTAATTACTGATGGGCATGTTGATGAATCAAAGAAAAAATACAGATGGGAATGTTGATGTATCAAAGGGAAAATACAGATGGTCATGTTGAGGAATCAAAGGGAAAATACAGATGGGCATGTTCATGAATCAAGGGGAAAATACAGATGGGCATGTTGACGAATCAAGGGAAAATACAGATGGGCATGTTGATGTATCAAAGGGAAAATACAGATAGGCATGTTGATGAATGAAAGGGAAAATACAGATGGGTATGTTGATGAATCAAAGGGAAAATAGAGATGGGCATGCTGATTATCAAAACGAAATTTCAGATGGGCATGTTAATGAATCAAGGGAAAATACAGATGGGCATGTTGATGTATCAAAGGGAAAATACAGATGGGCATGTTGATGTATCATTTGAAAAATACAAATAGGCATGTTGATGAATCAAGGGGAAATACAGATTGGCAAATTGTTGTATCAAAGGAGAAAATATAGATGAGGATGTTGATGTATCAATGGAAAAATACAAATAGGCATGTTGATGAATCAAGGGGAAATACAGATGGGCATGTTGATGTTTCAAAGGCGAAAATCAGATGGACATGTTGATGAATCAAAGGGGAAATACAGATGGGCATGTTTATGAATCAATGGGACAATACAGACGGGCATGTGGATTTATCAAAGGTAAAGTACAGATGGGCATGTTGATGAATGAATGGGAAATGCAAATGAGAATGTTGATGAATCGAGGTGAAAATGCAGATGGTCATGTTGATGAATCAAGGGAAAATACAGATGGGCATGTTATGAATCACGGTGAAAATACAGATGGGCATGTTGATGAATCAAATGAAAAAAAATAGATGACATGTTAATGTATCAAAGGGAAAAAGCAGATGGTCATATTGAAGAATGAAGTGGAAAACACAGATGGGCATGTTGATGAATCAAAGGAAAACTACAGATGGGCATATTGAAGAATCAAGTGTAAAATACAGATGGGTATGTTGATGAATCAAAGGGAAAATACGGGCGGTCATGTTCATGAATCAAGGGGAAAAATACAGATGGGCATCTTGATTTAATAATGGCGAAAATACAGATGGGCATCTTGATGAATCAAGTGGAAAATACAGATGGGCAAGTCTATGAATCAAAAGGGAAATACAGATCCACATGTTGAAGAATCAAGTGGAAAATATAGATGGGCATAATGAAGAATCAAGGGGAAAATACAGATGGGGATGTTGATGATTCAAAGGGGAAATCCAGATGGGCATGTTTATGAATCAAGAGGAAAATACAGATGGGGATGTTGATGAATCAAAGGGAAAATACAGATGCGCATGTTGATGAATCAAAGGGGGAAAAAAGTTAGGCATGTTGATTAATCAATTGAAAATACAGATGGGCATGTTGATATATCAAAGGGGAAATCCAGATGGGCATGTTGATGAATCAAGGGGAAAATAATAAATAATAATAATAATAATGTATAGATTTTATATAGCGCAATTCTTGGGATCAACTCATTGCGCTCAACACACACTCAAACACTCGCACTAACATTTGTTCACACACACACACGCACACACACACACACACACACACACACACACCACACACACACACACACACACACACCACACACACACACACACACACACACACACACACACACACACACCTACCGACACAGGCGCACTTATCAAGTTCATCGGTTCAAGCGTAAACAATACAGTTTTGCATGCAGTACATATAAAGTCAGGTCAAATAATAGAAAGAGCATTAATGGTTGAAGAAGGCTTTCCTAAAGAAGTATGTTTTTACTCTGACTTGAATTTAGATAATGTAGGCAGGTCACGTAAGCTGTCAGGAAGAGAATTCCAAAGAGTGGGCGCACTAAAGCTAAATGCGCTCTCACCGACTGTCTTTAACGAGCGCCTAGGAATTTTCAGAAGTTTTTGAGAAGATGATCGAAGAGACCGAGAAGTTTGATAGGTGGACAGAGAAGCAGAAAGATGGGTATGTTGATGAATCAAAGGGAAAATACAGATGGGCATGTTGATGGATCAAAGGAAAAATACAGATGGGCATGTTGATGAATCAAGGGGAAAAATGTGATGTATATCTTGATGAGTCAAGCGGATTATACAGATGGGCATGTTGATGAATCAAGGGGGAAATACATATGGGCAAATTGATGAATCAAAGGGAAAGTACAGATCTGTATGTTGAGCAATCAAAGGGAAAATACAGATTGGTATGTTGATAAATCAAAGGGAAAATGCAGGTGGGCATGTTGATGAATCAAAGGGAAAATACAGATGGGCATGTTGATGAATCAAAGGGAAAATACAGATGGCCATGTTGAGGACTCAAGGGGGAAAAAGATGGGTATGTTGATGAATCTAAAGGAAATACAGATGGGCATGTTGATTATCAAAAGGAAAATACAGATGGGCATGTTAATGATTCAAGGGAAAATACTGATGGATATGTTGAAGAATCAAGTGGAAAATACAGATGGGCATGTTGATGAATCAAAGGGAAAATTCAGATTGGCATGTTGATTAATCAAAGGGAAAATACAGATGGCCATGTTAATGAATCAAGGGGAAAATACTGATGGATATATTGATGAATCAAGAGAAAAATACAGATGGGAATGTTGAGGAAACAAAGGCAAATTACAGATGGGTATGTTGATGAATCAAGGGGAAAATACTGATGGATCTCTTGATGAGTCAAGCGGAAAATACAGATGGCATGTTGATGAATCAAAGGGAAAATGCATATGGGAAATTGGTGAATCAAAGGGAAAGTATAGATGGGTATGTTGAGCAATCAAAGGGAAAATACAGACGGGCATGTTGATGAATCAATGGGAAAATACAGATGGGCATGTTGATGAATCAAAGGTAAAATACAGATGGGCATGTTGAGGAATCAAGGGGGGAAAAAGATGGGTATGTTGATGAATCTAAAGGAAAATACAGATGGGCATGTTGATTATCAAAAGGAAAATACAGATGGGCATGTTAATGAATCAAGGAGAAAATGCATATGGGCATGTTAATGAATCAAGGGGAAAATACTGATGGATATGTTGAAGAATCAAGTGGAAAATACAGATGGGCATGTGATGAATCAAAGGGAAAATTCAGATTGGCATGTTGATTAATCAAAGGGAAAATACAGATGGGTATGTTAATGAATCAAGGCAAAATCACTGGTGTATATGTTGATGAATCAAGAGGAAAATACAGATGGGCATGTTGAGGAAACAAAGGCAAAGTACAGATGGGTATATTGATGCATCAATGGGAAAATACAGTGGTCATGTTAATGAATCAAGGGGAAATACAGATGGCCATGTTGATGCATCAAAGGGAAAATACATATGGGCATATTGATGAATCAAAGGGAAAATGCAGATGGGCATGTTAATGAATCAAAGGGAAAATACAGATGGGCATGTTAATGAATCAAGGGGAAATACAGATGGCCATGTTGATGCATCAAAGGGAAAATACAGATGGGCATGTTGATGAATCAAAGGGGAAATACAGATGGGCATGTTTATGAATGAATGGGAAAATACAGACGGGCATGTGGATTTATCAAAGGGAAAATACAGACGGGCATGTTGATGAATCAAGAGGAAATACATATGAGAATGTTTATGAATCGAGGAGAAAATACAGATGGCCATGTTGATGAATCAAGGGTAAAATACAGATGGTCATGTTGATGAATCAAGGGGAAAATGCAGATTGGCATGTTGATGAAACAAAGGAAAAATATAAATGGGCATGTTGATGTATCAAAGGGAAAATGCAGATGGGCATGTTGATGTATCAAAGGGAAAATACAGATAGGCATATTGAAGAATCAAGTGGAAAATACAGATGGGCATGTTGATGAATCAAAGGAAAAATACAGATGGGCATATTGAAGAATCATGTGTAAAATGCAGATGGGTATGTTGAGGAATCAAAGGGAAAATATAGATGGGTATGTTGATGAATCAAAGGGAAAAATACAGATGAGCATGGTGTTGAATCAAAAGGAAAATACAGATGGGCATCTTGATGAATCAAAGGGAAAATACAGATGGGTATGTTGATGAATCAAAGGGAAAATACAGATGGGCATGTTGATGAATCAAAGGGAAATACAGATGGCATGTTGAGGAATCAAGGGAAAATACAGATGGACATTTTGATGAATCAAGGGAAGATACAGTTTGGCATGTTGATGAATTAAGGAGAAAATACAGATGGGCATTTTGATGAATCAAGGAAAAGAAACAGTTTGGCCTGTTGATGAATTAAGGAGAAATTACAGATGGGCATGTTGAAGAATCAAGGGGAAAATACAGCTGGGCATGTTCAGGAATGGAGTGGAAATGGAGGAGAGATTGTAGTGGTTCAAAGGGGAAAAGCAGCGGACAACTTTAGAACATGAAGTTCCAGTTTCACCAACAACAGCAAAACAAACAACAGGCAGAAACAACAACAACAACGCCAACAACAACAAGAGCAACAACAACAGCAAAAGCAGCAGAAGCAACAATAACAGCAACAAAGACAACAATAACAACAACAAAACAAAACAAAAAAAGAAGCAAACCAAAACAAGACAAACTAAGCCCCGAAAAAAAACAAACTAAGCCCCGAAAAAAAAAACTAAGCCCCGAAAAAAAAAAACTAAGCCCCGAAAAAATCGACGTTATAGAAAAAAAATCAACAACAAAAAAAGAGCATTTTGATAAATCATCAGGAAAAAAAAATTCCACAGCATTTTCACAAAATAGCATAAAAAATGGTAGGGTGTGTGTGTGTGTGTGTGTGTGTGTGTGTGTGTGTGTGTGTGTGTGTGTGTGCGTGCGTGCGTGCGTGCGTGCGTGCGTGCGTGCGTGTGTGTGTGTGTGAGTGTGTGTGTGGTGTGGTGTGTGTGTGTGTGTGTGTGTGTGTGTGTGTGTGTGTGTGTTCTGTTAGAGGGTAAATTTATGATTCAACAGAAAACAGTGGTAATATTTCAAGAAACGGGAAACATGAGGGAGGATTTCGATTAATCAACAAACGAAGGGGGAGACACTATTGATGGCTCAAACAGAAAAAAAGAGGTTTAAATCAACAAGGAGAGAGAGAGGGGGGAATTTAATGAAGCATTGAAAAAAGATAAACGAACAAATTTCACACACACACACACACACACACACACACACACACACACACACACACACAAACACGCACACGCGCACGCACACACACACACACACACACACACACACACACACACACACACACACACACACACACACACACACACACACAAACACACTGTCACGAGGCCTATGACGATTGGCCCATCTAGGGTGGTAGAATTATTCATTTATTTATTGTCGTTGTTGTTGTCGTGGATCAGTCCCTTAATGTGGCTTGTGGTGTGGTTGCACCTTCATGTAGTTCAGCTCAGGTTAGGTTTACTGTCTCTCTCTCTCTTTCTAATTTCGCTGTCCGTGCAATTCATCCTGCAGGTTCACGGGTGGCTGGTACCTTTCTCTTTAACTGGCTGTCTCTATCGGCCTCTCACCTGTCTTTTTACCTGCCGCACGTGCAGCATTCCTCTTAGCTTGAGGTATTCTCACTCTGTGACGTAGGGTGGCATGTTGGCTGCCATCGGTTAGGCAGGTTTTCTCTTCACTCGAGCAGAAGATGTCCCTGGGAGCGCCCGCTCCGGTTTTGGTTCTCTACCACATCGCCGAAGGTACGGTCGGTACCTTCATTCCTGCAGTCGGCGTGTAGGGGAGGGACGTCACGTCATCTTTTCCGCATCTGCTCTGCTGGTCCTCTCGACTGGACAGAGGGCAGAGAGTCGCTTGTCCACCACCGTTTTGGGTCGCCCACGGGTAGCTGGTAAGCATCAGTTTCGTGGGTTTTTTTTTGTGTTAGCTGGCTAATTCTTCTCTTTTGCAAAGTTTCCTTTTGGTTTCAAAATTATAAAAGAAATATTGTTGAGACCACTTTTCTCTGGTTAATTCAACTTTTAACCTCGCCATTCAAAATTATATCCGAAATTCTTTCTCCTTTCAATGCATCTGTGATGCAGTAGTCGGTGGGGATGGGGGAGAACCTGGTGATTTTAGGGTTGGAACTTGCTTGGTCTCGCTCATCCTCCCTGTCACAATCGCCGGTCTCTTATTCTTCGGCCACCGATCGGCGGTAGTAAATCAGCCATCCATGTGTTTGGAGTAATGGTAATTCAAAAATAGAGAGGTGTGCGCGTGTGCGTGTGCATATGTGTATATGTGTGTGCGAGCGTGCGTGTGTAAGATTGGGGTTTTGGTTAAGGTGGAAGATTAGGGTAGGTAGGGGGCTGGGAAATAAGACATACAATATTTTGAATTCCAATCTTCACTTGTTGAGGGATGGAAGCGGAGGTTGGTTTCGTTCCCGATTGTTACCCTTTTGTTACTTTGGTTCTACACCAGAGAAGGCGGGGCAGGATATCGGATGTTGTTGGTGTTGTCAAGTCTGTGAGTTGTTGTGGTAAATTGTCGTGTTGTTGCACGAGCAACAACTAGTCCGTTGGTCGGGCGTGTCAGCTCTGCGGAGGGATACGCTGCTCTGACCAATCGCTGTTTTGTGTTGTGAGTAGAGTTCGCTTGGTTCCGACCAGGTCGGAATGCGTTGGGGTAGCTTCACTTCGGTCCCCGGGTGTTCGTCGGAGTGGACGTGCCTTGTAGTTGCGGCGGGAGCGCCGTTAGTTGAGCTGAGTGACTTCGAGTCATAGTTAGGGCCAGGTCCTCGTCGGTCTGGTGTGCCCTTGGCCTGTGCCGAGTCTGTGTCGTCTTCGTTGGCAGCCACTTGTAGCCAGTTGTAGAACTGGTGTGGTTGAACGTCTGTCTGTCCAGGTTGGTGATCCGTTATGTTCGTGGTGTTGTGGTTCGTCGTGTCTTGTATTATGGCAGTTGTACTGTGGTTGTCTCATGTTGTGATTAGTTGGTATTATGTTTGTTGCGTATACTGGTTGTCTGGTATGATGTCGTCTTGGTTCTGTGATTGAAACTTCTTGTCAGCCGGTTTGTGTTGTTACCTCTTTGCTGTATATTCTGTAAGTAGTGTACATAGTAGTTCCTGAGTTCGATTGTCACATGACAGTTTGGCTAGACAATGTGGATTCGATATAATAACCATTGATGGACTGTGAGGCAGATATTGATTGTGGCTAGTTTCATGTTAATTTCAGTCGGTTCAGTGAGAGGATAATATAAGGTTGCATTTTGAGGATCATAGTATGAGTGAGGTGCAGATGTGTCTGCGTGAATCGTAAAGGGATTGTGCTCAATTTCAGTTGTAAATAGTAGTAGTTCGTTGAAATTGATTAACGATTTCGGAGTTGACCTGCACAGCGTTGGAATGGGTTAACTGTACAGTAGGGCCAAGGCTAATTGGTAGTCGAGTGGTTTATACTGGAGTACGTCGTGACCATTCAACTTATATTGGTGTCTTTTCACTTCGTTACGAGTCTTGGTTCTATACGAAAAAGAGGGTTTAAATCAACAAGGAGAGAGTGAGGGGGGAATTTAATGAAGATTGAAATAGTATACAACGAACAAATTTACACCACAAACACACACACACACACACACACACACACACACACACACACACACACACAAATCACCGCAACGCGCACGCACACACACACACACGCACACACACACAACAGCACACACACACACACACACACCACACAACACACACACTCACAAACACACTGTACGTAGGGCCTATGACGATTGGCCATCTAGGGTGGTTAGTAGAATTATTCATTTATTTATTGTCGTTGTTGTTGTCGTGGATCAGTCCCTTAATGTGGCTTGTGGTGTGGTTGGCACCTTCAGGTTAGTTCAGCTCAGGTTAGGTTTACTGTCTCTCTCTCTCTTCTAATTTCGCTGTCGTGCAATTCACCTAGGTTCACGAGTGGCTGGTACCTTTCTCTTTAAAGCTGTCTATATCGGCTTCACCTGTCTTTTTACTCCGCACGTGCAGCATTCCTCTAGTTGAGGTATTCTCACTCTGGGACGTAGGGTGGCATGTTGGCGGCCATCGGTTAGGCAGGTTTTTCTCTTCAACTCGAGAGAAGAAGATGTCCTGGGGAGCGCCCGCTCCGGTTTTGGTTCTCTACCACATCGCCGTTAGGTACGGTCGGTACCTTAATTCTGCAGTCGGCGTGTAGGGGAGGGGACGTCACGTCTTCTTTTCCGCATCTGCTCTGCGGGTCCTCTCGACTGGACTGAGGGCAGAGAGTCGCTTGTCCCACCACCGTTTTGGGTTTCGCCAGGGTAGCTGGTAAGCATCGTTTCGTTGGGTTTTTTTTTGTTGTGGTTGATGGCTAATTCTTCTCTTTTGCAAAGTTTCCTTTGGTTTCCCAAATTTATAAAAGAATATTGTGAGGATCCACTTTTCTCTGGTTAATTCAACTTTTAACCTCGCCATTCAAAATTATATCGATATTCTTTCTCCTTTAATGCATCGGTGATGCAGTAGTCGGTGGGAGGATGGGGGAGACCTGGTGATTTAGGGTGTTGGAACTGCTGGTCTCGCTCATCCTTCCACTGTCACAATCGCCGGTCTCTTATTCTTCGGCACGATCGGCTGCGGTAGTAAATCAGCCGTCCAGGTGTTTGGAGTATTGGTAATCGAAATCGAGAGGTGTTGCGCGTGTGGTGTGATATGTGTATATGTTGTGTGCGAGCGTGCGTGTGTAAGGATTGGGGTGTTTGGTTAAGGTGGAAGATTAGGCTAGGTAGGGGGCTGGGAAATTAAGACATAAAATATTTTTGAATTCCAATCTTCACTTGTGAGGGGATGGATAGCGGGAGGTTGGTTTCGTTACCGATTTTACCCTTTTGTTACTTTGGTTTCTACACCAGAGAAGGCGGGCAGGATATCGGTGGGGCTGTTGTTGGTGTTGTCATGTCTAGTGAGTTGTTTTGGTAAATTGTCGTGTTGTTGCACGAGCAACAACTAGTCCGTTGGTCGAGCCCGTGCGTTGTAGCTCTTGCGGAGGGATACGCTGCTCTGACAATCGCTTGTTTTGGTGTTGTGAGTAGGGTTCTCTTGGTTCCGACAGAGTCGGAATGCGTTTGGGGTAGCTTCACTTCGGTCCGGTGTTCGTCGGATAGTGGACGTGCCTTGTAGTTGCGGCGGGAGCGCCGTTAGTTGAGCTGAGTGGATTCGAGTCATAGTTTGGGGCCAGGTCCTCGTCGGGTCTGGTTGTGCCCTTGGGCCATGTGCCGAGTCTTGTGTCGTCTTCGTTGGCAGCCACTATGTAGCCGTTGTAGAAGTGTGTGGTTGTCGTCTGTTCTGTCCAGGTTGGTGATCCGTTTATGTTCGTGGTTTTGTTGTGGTTCGTGATGTCTTGTATTATGGCGAGTTGTACGCTGTGGTTGTCTCATGTTGTGATTAGTTGGTATTAGTTTGTTGCGTATACTGGTTGTCTGGTATTGATGTCGTCTTGGTTCTGTGATTGAAACTTCTTGTTCAGCCGGTTTGTGTTGTTACCTCTTTGCTGTATATTCTGTAAGTAGTGTACATAGTAGTTCCTGATTCGATTGTCACCAAGGCAGTTTGGCTAGGACATGTGGATTCGATATAAAACCATTGATGGGATGTGTGGGGCAGTATGATTGTGGCTAGTTAATGTTAATTTTCAGGTCCGTGTTCAGTGAGAGGATAATATAAGGTTGCATTTGGAGGATCATAGTAGGAGTGAGGTGCTGCTGTGTATGGTGAATCGTAAAGGGATTGTGCTCAATTTCAGTTGTAAATAGTAGTAGGTTCGTTGAAATTGATCTAAACGATTTCGGATAGTGAAACCCTGCACTGCGTTGGAATGGGTTAACTCGTAACAGTAGGGCCAAGGCTAATTGGTGGTCGAGTGGTTTATATGGAGTTACGGTCGT
>CM031622.1:56093661-56101382 GCA_018398815.1 Conus ventricosus | reverse complement strand
CACCAAGCACAGTATGTAGACTGGAATACACCAAGCACAGTATGTAGACTGGAATACACCAAGCACAGTATGTAGACTGGAATACACCAAGCACAGTATGTAGACTGGAATACATGCACAGTATGTAGACTGGAATACACCAAGCACAGTATGTAGACTGGAATACACCAAGCACAGTATGTAGACTGGAATACACCAAGCACAGCATGTAGCCTTTGACTCCCAACATCAAAGCAGGTTAAAAGCAATCCCCAGTCAATCTCATTCCAGAACATAGTGTAATATTTGAAAACATGCAACCAACCAAACAAAAAACTGTCTGAAGTTGCATTTCAAGCGAAAATTGAAGAAATAATAGGTCTAACAGATAAAACACTCGCATATAGAGTACCCATAAAAAATACCACAATTCTGGCATACAGCATGGCTGATTTTGCACTCCAGACGAACTTTAGCAAACTGTAGTAAGTTGGAAATAGTTCTAAGAGCAGACACGGTATTAAGCATATGGCTTACAATACCAAACTAGAGTATTCTTGAAACGACAGATTTGTGATATAACACAGGGGTGATTTGCATTCGATACATTTTTTTAAGAATTTAACTGCTCGGCAGTGATGCAATGAAGAGCCATGTTTGTTAGGAGCATCGAAGCATTAGAATCCAGCAAATGTGAAGGACGTGAGTCAATTGTGTGAGTCACTGGGATTGGTGTGAGGCTGTAACGCCAGTGACTGACGAGAGCTACGAATCCCACACCTTCGGCAGTTCACAAGCCTCCTAAGGCTTTTAAACAGAAGGCCTGTACGTTTAGAGGACCTGCTGGTTTGTAGTTCTGGAAATATATATATATATATGTAAATATATATATATATATATTATATAGAGAGAGAGAGGAGAGAGAGGAAGAGGAGAGAGAGAGAGAGAGAGGGGAGAGAGAGAGAGAGAGAGAGATTAGTGTGATTAAAATACCCAAAATGATTTTGATAGTGGTCGACCCTTGGGGAGCAACATTTGTTAAAATAGGTTTTTTTTTTAAATAGAATCTACAAATTTGTTTCGAGCGCGTTACGCTGTCATCAGGATGGTTTTTGGTTTGCCCACCGCCGATGTTATATAGCGTGTGGGCTCCCGTTTGCGGTTGTTTGCACGTGCGGGTTGGCTGCACGTGTTTTTTGGGGGCTTTCAGGTTTTTGTTTTGGGTGTATTCACTAACAACGATTTCCATTTATGCCTGCAGTTGTTTACTATTTCTGTTTTGGTGTTTAAAGTTGCTAAGTGTGGTTTGCATAGTATTAACCATTTTTCAGTTAAACATAGGTTGCACCTTTTTGAAACATTGCTGTATGGTGATGCTCTTTTTATGATTTTCCAGGATATAATCCTAGAAAAAACAATGACTTGACTTGACTTGACTTGGTCCCTTAGACGTCGGTCCGTGGGGGCACCCCTGAAGCAGTGACAACCATCCTTCTCCATTCCTCTCTGTTCTCTGCCCTCCGCAATGTATTTCTCAGCCGCAGGCCTGTCCATTCCGTGATGTTATCCTCCCATCTTTTCCTTTGTCGACCTCTTCGCCTTTGTCCTGGTACTGTGCCCTGCATGATTGTCTTGGCAAGGCCTGTTGATCGTGTGATGTGTCCATACCATTTCAGTTTGCGTCTTTTTACTGAGGTTAGGAGATCGACATATGGACCAATTTCATTCTCGATGCGCTTTTTAACTTCCACATTGCTGATGTGATCTCTGTATGAGATGCCAAGGAGTCGTCTGAAGCACCTCATTTCCATTGTTTGGATCTTTTTCTCAAGGTCTGGTTTCAACGTCCATGACTCACAAGCATATAAGAATATCGCCATGACTAAGGATCGCATCAGTCTAATCTTTGAGCTGATGGAGATGTTTTTATTTCTCCAAAGAGGCGTTAGCTTAGATAGCGTAGCTGTGGTCTGAGCGACTCTTGAGATGATTTCAGGTCTTGATCCTTCATCTGAGATTGTTGCCCCCAAGTACTTAAATGTGTTGACTGGCTCAAGCTTTTTGCTGTTGATGGTTATGTCTTGGGTAAAGCCGATTGGGTTGTTAGTCACTGACCTTTGTCTTTTCCGCACTTATTTCCATGCCATAATCAGCAGAGGTGTTGTTCAGTCTGTTGATCAGGTGGACTAGCTCTTGTTCGTTTCCAGCTAGTCCATCTATGTCGTCGGCAAAACGAAGGTTGGTGATGGTTCTCCCTCCAAATGTTTACAGTTCCTTCATGGTCTTCTAGCGCATCGGTCATAATTCTCTCAAGGAAGACATTGAAAAGTGTGGGGGAGAGTAGACAGCCCTGTCGCACTCCAACGGTAGTTCGGAACCACTCGCCTATGTTGTTACCGAAGAAAACGGCACTGGTGGCTTTATAGTAAAGGCTTTCAATAGTTCTGATGAGGTTGGCATTGATGTTGAAGAGTTTCATTGTTGCCCATAATGCTTCGTGCCACACTCGGTCGAAGGCCTTCTTGAAGTCTATGAATACGTGGTACAGATGTTGTTGGTGTTGGTTGTACTTCTCACACAGTATTCTTAGGTTGAATATCTGCTCTATGGTACTTCGTCCTGGCCTGAACCCCGCCTGTTCTTCAGCGATGATCTTTTCTGCTTGTGGGTTCAGTCTATTCAGGATTACTTTCAGCATAACTTTGCTTGGGTGGCTGATGAGGCTGTAATGGCTTGCAGACCGGTCTCAAGTCGAATCATGACCTTACGTTTGAGGGCAAAACCATTCAACATCACCATCCTACAGGGTTATGCCCCACATTCGGCTAAAAGCGACGAAGAAGTCGAAGAATTCTATGGCCAGTTACAGGAAGCGCTCGACGAAATACCCAAAAAGATATCATAGTGGTTCAAGGTGACTGGAATGCTAAGATCGGAAAAGACTTGTGCAAAGACTGGAAAGACACATGTGGACCCTATTGTAACACTCTAACAAATGAGAGAGGACTGAGACTCCTGGAATTTGCAAAGTCAAACAACCTGAAGATAACGAACACCTTCGGTCCACACAAGATGTCCAGGAGAATAACATGGCACAGTCCTGGAGGATTGTATCACAATCAAATCGATTACATCATGGTAAAACAACGCTTCCAATCGAGTGTCAACATTGCCAGAACCAGAAGCTTCCCTGGAGCAGAAAAAAACAATAAAGAACGTAAAATCAAACTCTGAATACAACCTCTGGAAGAACACAAATGAAGTTATTCAATGGTTCAAAACACTTGATAAACAAAGCAACACGGTATTCATCACATTCGACATAGTAGATTTTTACCCATCCATAGATGAGGAACTGCTCACCAAAGCTCTGAAATTTGCTAGTAACCATACAGACATAACAGGGTCAGAAATGGAAATCATATTCCACACCAAGAAAACGCTACTGTACAGCAAAAATGAAACCTGGATCAAGAAAACGAACAGAAACTCAACATTTGATGTAACCATGGGATCATATGACGGTGCAGAAACATGCGAACTGGTCGGACTATTTATGCTATCCAACATCAAGAAACAACTCGGAAAACAAGTTGGCTTATACAGAGACGACGGCCTTGCTGCACTAACCAACAACCCAAGAACCATTGAAAATAAGAAAAAAGAATTATGTAAAATCTTCCAAAACCACAACTTAAAAATCACCATTGAAGCAAACAAAAAGGTAGTAAACTACCTAGACATAACACTTGATCTCATCAACTACATATATAAACCATACAAGAAGCCCAATGACACACCTATCTATGTAAACATCAAAAGCAACCACCCACCATCTGTATTAAAAGCCATACCCAATGGCATAAATCAGAGACTATCAAACCTGTCATGCAATGAAAGAGTATTCAACAATGCAGCAGTAGAATATCAAGAAGCACTGCAAAAAAGTGGGTACAACTACAAACTACAATACAATCCAGACAATAACACCAATAAAATAAGAAAAACAGGAAAAGAAAAATCACATGGTACAACCCACCATACGACGGAAAACTCAAAACAAACATAGGAAAAGAATTCTTTAAAATTTTAACAACCTCGTTCCCAAAAGAACACAAACTATATAAAATATTCAACAAAAACACCGTCAAACTATCGTATTCATGCATGCCCAACCTCAAAAATGTAATTGACGCATCTAATAAAATGAAAACCAACACAGCAAAGAAGGGTGAAGAAAGGAAATCTTGCAATTGCATCAAAAACGAGCAGTGCCCGCTGAGCAATAAATGCCTTCACAACAACATTGTATACCAAGCCACTGTGACATCAGAAAATGAAAACGAAACATACATAGGGATCACTGAAAACCACTTCAAAACCAGATATGCAAACCACAAACAGTCATTTAACAAAGAAAAATATAAAAACCAAACAGAACTGAGCAAATATATCTGGAAACTTAAAGACGCAAAAACAAGCTACAATATATCCTGGAAAATAATAAAAAGAGCATCACCATACAGCAATGTTTCAAAAAGGTGCAACCTAAGTTTAACTGAAAAATGGTTAATACTATGCAAACCACACTTAGCAACTTTAAACACCAAAACAGAAATAGTAAACAACTGAATACACCCAAAGCAAAAACCTGAAAGCCCCCCAAAAAACACGTGCAGCCAACCCGCACGTGCAAACAACCGCAAACGGGAGCCCACACGCTATATAACATCGGCGGTGGGCAAACCAAAAACCATCCTGATGACAGCACAACGCGCTCGAAACAAATTTGTAGATTCTATTTTTAAAAAACCTATTTTAACAAATAATATATAATATATATATATATATATATATATATATATATATATATATATATATATATATATATATATATATATATATAGTTAAAACAAGTAAAAAGAGGAATCTTAAAACTATCTACAAATTTGTTTCTAGCGGCTTGGCTATCGTCCTGACGATAGCCAAGCCGCTAGAAACAAATTTTGTAGATAGTTTTAAGATTCCTCTTTTTACTTCTTTTAACTAATGTTGCTCCCCAAGGGGCTGAGCACTTATAAAATTGTTTTAGGCATTTTAAATATACTGATATATATATATAGAACTGGCCCTCAGCACTTGTGTCTTAGAGGATATCGTTTTATATTTTCTACTTTTCACAAGAAAATGTAGCTTGTTTTGCTCTTTCATGATTTTCTTTTGCTTCTTAGATGGCACCTTTGGTTGGTTTTTTGAAAACTCAACAAACATACTACAGTATTGCACACCAGCCTTTTCTGGGATTGCATTCTTCTTAAAACTGAAAAGGCAGAGGAGTCAAATTACCAATTTCCGCGGTCACTGAGGAGAAACCACCAAGTTTCGAAATATCGGTATATGACCAGGAGTTATATGTTAGTGAGTTTCCCTCCCTATTGGAGGATGTCTCTCCCCCTTGGAGAATATAAGCTTGCTGAAGGCTCATTTTGAGAAGCATTTATTTTATTTTTCGCCATCCACCCACTCAAGCACATACTGTTAGTTAGGCAGAATCATCTGCCACTGCAGGTATGAATGCGTATCTCCCCCTATTTCTTCAATCTAAGACATAAGAGCAAGCTTTGTTTATAATTCAATATTTCTTGCAGTCATTACAACACCAAGCTGCTCTGTAAGTTGCTGGAACGGTGCTCGGTACTTATCCTTGGAATTTATTAGTTTGTTATATATATATATATATGGATGGGGCAGATGACTGGGAGTGCACTGCAGACCTCCCAGAATGGAAGAGTCACCCAGAGATCATCAGCAAGAGTGGCATGAGACCAGACATAGTAGTCCACTCTAAGTCAACCAAGCAGCTGATCATGATCGAGCTCACAGTGCCATATGAGAACAGAATGGAGGCAGCTCAAATCTACAAGACTGAAAAGTATGCTGATCTGGCAAACAGCCTGAGGAGAGAAGGCTATCAGGTCAAAGTCCTCACTGCAGAAATTGGAGCTAGGGGATTTGTAGGAACGTCTGCATACAGCCTCATGAAACAGCTCTCAGTTGCAGGGAAGGAAAAAACCAGAGCCCTGAAAGCAATGGCAGAAGCGGCAGAGAGGTGTTCAAGCTGGATCTGGTCAAGGAGGAACAAAAGTGAACTTCATAAGGCTTAATTTCCCTACAAATATCAGGTGTCCCTGTGGCTCAGTGGTTAAAGCGCGAGTCATTAAGTAGAAAATGAGCATGTCCAGAGGGTCATGGGTTCGAATCCCAGCCATGGCTCGTCCCAAGATGGGGAAAAAAAAAAGGGGCAGCAGAGGGACATCCGGAGTCATGAACCGGGTGTGGCCCAACCCCCCTAGAGTGTCAGGAGATAAGGGCCGAAACACTTGCTTGAAGGGGGCTTCTCTTCTGAGGACTCTCTGCTGCCACGCTCTCCACGAGTTTCTTTCTACTATATATATATATATATATATATATATATATATATATATATCATAAACAGTATAAAAACGTCCTTTAAAAAATCTGAAAAAGCTCAACCCCTTGGGGAGCAACATTTGTTAAAAATATTATTAAAATGAAGTGCTAAAATTCATCTACAAGCTTGTTTCAAGATATGTCTCTCTCCTCAGGATGACTTTTTTGTGGCACGCCAACGGTTTTTATGGCGTGCGGGACCTGATCTTGTCTCTGTGTGTGCGAGTTTCGTTTGCTGCACGTGGGGCCTGTGTGTGTGTGTGTGTGTGTGTGTGTGTGTGTGTGTGTGTGTGTGTGTGTGTGTGTGTGTGTGTGTGTGTGTGTGTGTGGTTGTTGTTGTTGTTGTTGTTGTTGTTGTTGTTGGTTTTTTTTTGTTTTTTTTTAGGGCCTGTTCAGGTGGAATGTGCTAGCAAAGATTTCCTCTTGTGCCTGCAATTATTCACTATTTCTACTTTTGTGTTCAGAGTTGCTAAATATGGTTTGCATAATATTAACCATTTTTCTGTGGAACGTAGGTTGCATTTTTTGGAAATATTGTTGTATGGTGTTGCTCTTTTTATGATTTTCCATGATATGCTGTAGTCTATTTTTTTATCTTTGAGTTTCCAAATGTATTTACTCAGTTCTGTTTGATTTTTGTATTTTTCATTTTTGAATGACTGTTTATGGTTTGCGTATCTGGTTTTGAAAGTGTTTTCAGTAATCCCTATGTATGTTTCTTTTTCATTTTCTGATGTTACCGTAGCTTGGTATACAATATTGCTGTGAAGACATTTGTTGCTTAGGGGGCACTGTTCTTTTTTGGTGCAGTTGCAAGATGTCCTTTCAGCACCCTTCTCTTTTGTGTTGCTTTTCATTTTGTTAGATGAGTCAATTATGTTTTTGAGGTTGGGCATACATGAGTATGATAGTTTAATGGTGTTTTTGTTGAATATTTTGGACAGTTTGTGTTCTTTTGGAAATGATGTTGCCAAGATTTTAACAAATTCTTTTCCTACATTTGTTTTTACTTGTGGGTTGTACCATATGATCTTCCTTTTTCTGCTTTTCTTATTTCTGTTCGTGTTATTGTCTGGGCTATATTATAGTTTGTAATTGTAACCACTTTTTTGTAATGCTTCTTGGTATTCTGTTGCTGCATTATTGAATGCATTTTCATTGCATGATAGGTTGGATAGTCTCTTGTTTATACCGTTGGGTATTGTTTTTAGTATAGATGGTGGGTGGTTGCTTTTGACGTTTACATAGATTGGTATGTCATTGGGTTTTTT
>CM031622.1:56058661-56091161 GCA_018398815.1 Conus ventricosus | reverse complement strand
TTGCTTTGTTTCAAAGCTTAGTGACAACTTGTTTTGCTTGTTCAAGCTATCTTGTATTGTGAGCTCTGTTCTGCAAATTAATGCTTTCCCCATAGGTTAAAGCCACTAGACAATCAGTCCATCAATCCATTAACATCAAGCGACTCACCAGCCAGCTCCACTCTGTGCCAGGAGAAGTCCAACAGTCGATTATCTCCCCTCAGTCAGAAGAGCACCTCAGACACTTGTCCCCACAGCCACCACACCACGCCTTGCACGGGTTGCACGTGTCCACGTGGCCCGCACCAGGACAGACAACACCACACCACGCCTTCAGCGGCCACACAGTGACAGGTTGCACGTGTCCACGCGGCCCGCACCCGGACAGACACACCACACCACGCCTTCAGCGGCCACACAGTGACGGGTTGCACGTGTCCACGTGGGCCGCGCCAGGACAGACACACCACACCACGCCTTCAGCGGCCATACAGTGACGGGTTGCACGTGTCCACGTGGGCCGCGCCAGTGCCAGAGCCACTATGCCCAGTGTGTGTGCCAGCCCTGTGGGCATCCCTGACTCCAACAGTGAACATGGGGTGGGGAGGGGGGGATGGGGATGCGGTTTAAGAGGGGCAGGGATGGGGACGGAGGTAGTGGAGTAGAAGGAGATGGTGGGAAAGACGATGGGTAATTGATTAAAGAAAAGGAGAGAAGGGATTGGGTGGGGGTGGGGGTAAGTGGACAGTTGCAGGAACTCGAAGGATGGGGGAGGGGGTAAAAGTTCGGAGAATAAAAGCTTGCAAGGAGGTGGCTGATCAGTGTTATGATGAATGATAGTATGGCAGGAGTGGTCCTCATGCACCACACACACACACACACACACACACACACACACACACACACACACACACACACACACACACACACACACACACACGACCCAAGACAGTTAAACAGACAACCACAGACCACATCGTGGAAATTTGTGGAAGTCTACAATGAAGACGTAACTGACCAGAGAGGAAGAGGATGCACAGTGCGACAGTGGAGGAAGCCTGTGGAAGCCAGACACAGCACAATATTTCCTGTGTTGGCGTGCACAAAGTTTCTGTCCAGCTGTCCTGCATACTAAACTTTGCGTGATGAACAATTCAGGCTATTGAAAAAAAAATATTCTAAAAAGAAAATAACCTGCACAAAAAGTTATTGTCATGGTAACTACACTACTACACATTGCATGATGAACAACTTAGACTTTCGAAAAAACATTCTATAAGGGGAATAAACTGCACCAAAGGTTAATGTCATGGTAACTACACTAGTACACTTTGCATGATGAACAACTAACACTATTGAAAAAAAAAACATTCTAAAAGGGAAATAAACTGCAAAGGCAATCCATGCTGTGCTACCTAAACAACTGATCTCTCATAGCATACAGACTAAACTACTGATCTCTCATAGCATACAGACTAAACTACTGACACCTCATAGCATACAGACTAAACTACTGACATCTCATAGCATACAGACTAAACTATTGACATCTCATAGCACACAGACTAAACTGCTGACATCTCATAGCATACAGACTTAACTATTGACATCTCATAGCATACAGACTAAACTATTGACATCTTATAGCATACAGACTAAACTACTGACATCTCATTGCATACAGACTAAACTATTGACATCTCATAGCATACAGACTAAACTACTGACATCTCATAGCATACAGACTAAACTATTGACATCTCATAGCATACAGACTAAACTACTGACATCTCATAGCATACAGACTAAACTATTGACATCTCATAGCATGCAGACTAAACTATTGACATCTCATAGCATACAGACTAAACTATTGACACCTCATAGCACACAGACTAAACTATTGACATCTCATAGCATACAGACTAAACTACTGACATCTCATAGCATACAGAATCAGACTGTGCTGAGAGCGGCAAGCCTTATATGTATTGTTCTCTGAAATAAACATCGTTAAAAAGTCAATGAATAACGTTTAATTACCAGCAAACACACACACTGAAAAGCCATCTGGGCAGAGAGTATAGTATAGTATAGTATAGTATAGTATAGTATAGTATAGTATAGTATAGTATAGTATAGTATAGTATAGTATAGTATATAGTATAGTATAGCATAGTATAATGCAGACCTGGTGTCCATTCTGAACCATGCGTACAATTTTTTGCTGATTAAATGACACGCCAGCTGCAGATTACAGCATAAAAGCTCGCATGTCACTAATGGCTATAAATTGTATGACCTTTTTGGAACAAAGACGGGAGCATAGTCCACAAAACGGCAGAAAAATAATACAGCAAGACCAAAATAGTTTAAAAGAAAACCAGAAAAAGAAAAGTAAAAAGATTCGTTTCAGAAGACGGTTGTCGGTTATAATTGAAAAAACAAAAAACAAAACAAAATAAAAACCCGCTCCTTGCAGGACTTCAATATACACAAAAGTCTCCGCCTATAGGAAAGTCCGTTGTGAGAAAACGGGCTTATGAAAAACAATATTTTTTCGCCGTGCCATGACACTTCTTTTTATCACTTAAACACCTCGGATACAAAAAGATTTTGCTCTAAAAAAAAAAAAAATTTTTTTAAACCTCGCCTATACCAAATTACACTTGTCCTTGCTAGTGTGTGAGTGACCTGGGCAGCAACAAGACCTTGCTTGTTCCAAAGTCTTCTGGGATTTTTTTTTCTGATATTTTAGTTTAAATCTGCGTTTCTATCGTATATGACTGACCAAAACACAACGTACCAGAGGCACTTCTACCAGAGCAGCTGAGAACAACCACTAACTGTCTTGATTATTGCCCTGACAAAACTGCGTTTTTTTCACTTTCATGTATACCACGCATTTCATTAAAAAACGGTAAATGTCTATGTCCAGGACGAGGGAAATCGTGAGGGTATTACTTAAGTGCATTACTTTGATGTATTATTAGTCAGGCTTAACACACCAAGGTTATCTCTGCACTCATACACGCATGTGCACACACATGGCGCCACCAAACATTCACCTCTCTCTGGGAATGGGATATCATGCATTCGTTTCTCTCCTAACACGACTGAGAACAAGAAATACAATTTCTATGCTACGTATAATTATGCATGAACAATCCAATCACACAAAATGGAATAATCAAAACATAAAAGACCAATGCTTCCTAATCCCGGGTTATAATAAAATGGCTTCTTACCTGGCAAGGTTTCCACACACACACAACCACACTTTCACACCACACCACAGTTGTTGAACAAGTCTCTTCAAGTTTTCTTCAGCACTGGATGATGACGCCCTTGGTTGACTGGCTCCAGGTTTCAGGACTGGGTCTTCGTGGTCGTCTCTGGGAACTCGACGCAGAAATCTTCTTCGTCTCTTTCACCCACCTCTGGGTTCAAACTCAACGTGTATGCGCGCATGTTGTGTGTGTGTGTGTGTGTGTGTGTGTGTGTGTGTGTGTGTGTGTGTGTGTGTGTGGTGTGTGTGTGTCAGTGTGTGTATGTGTATCAGTGTTAGTGTGTCAGTGTTACTGTGTTAGTGTGTCGAGTGTGTGTGTTAGTGTGTGTTAGTGTGTGTGTGTGTGTGTGTGTGTGTGTGTGTGTGTGTGTGTGTGTGTGTGTGTGTGTGTGTGTGTGTGTGTGTGTGTTGTGCATCAGTGTGTGTGTGTGTGTGTATGTGTGTGTGTGTGTGTGTGTGTGTGTGTGTGTGTGTGTGTGTGTGTGTGTGTGTGTGTGTGTGTGTGTGGTGTGTGTGTGTGTGTGTGTGTGTGTGTGTGTGTGTGTGTGTGTGTGTGTGTGTGTGTGTGTGTGTGTTGCCTAACCCGTACTGATGGCTTCAGTGTTAGTTCACGTAAGAGGCCCTACCGCATGCAGACTGAGCGATGAAACCACAGCATTAAGCTGCAGACTGAACATATCAATGGCTAACAATGACCAGAGAAGACGTAGGAAAAACAGTCGCATGCACAAAAACTTAGTAGACGTCTCACCACAGCATTAACCTAGCGCCGCCGACTAAGTCTTTGGAATCATATGGAACGAGTAATCAAGGTCTCTCACACGTTGTTGTCCGCCTAAACTGAATTGATAGACACGAACCAAAAGCACCACGCAAGGGAGAGAAATCGATTTTCATTATGTGTGGGTTCAGGGGCGTGCATCCCTTTACATTTACAACGGCAGACCACAATGATTGGTCAAATTGCACCAGACAGCTGTTGTTTCTCATAGCTTGCTGGAGATCACCCCCCCCCCCCCATCCCCCAGGTCGGATGCTCCATCAACTAAGAAGATAACAAGTGTAGGACCCCATACAGTCATAGCGAGAGCAATGCTCCATCAACTAAGAAGATAACAAGTGTAGGACCCCATGCAATCATAGCGATAGTGATGCTCTTTCAGCTAAGAAGATGACAAGTGTAGGACCCCATGCAATCATAGCGATAATGATGCTCCTTCAGCTAAGAAGATGACAAGTGTAGGACCCCATGCAATCATAGCGAGAGCAATGCTCCATCAACTAAGATAACAAGTGTAGGACCCCATACAATCATAGCGATAGTGATGCTCCTTCAACTAAGAAGATGACAAGTGTAGGGACCCATACAATCAAGCGATAGTGATGCTCCATCAACTAAGAAGATGACAAGTGTAGGACCCCATACAATCATAGCGATAGTGATGCTCCTTCAACTAAGAAGATGACAAATGTAGGACCCCATACAATCATAGCGATAGTGATGCTCCATCAACTAAGAAGATGACAAATGTAGGACCCATACAATCATAGCGATAGTGATGCTCCTTCAACTAAGGAGATAACAAGTGTAGGACCCCATACAATCATAGCGATAGTGATGCTCCTTCAACTAAGATGACAAGTGTAGGACCCCATACTGTCATAGCGATAGTGATGCTCCTTCAGCTAAGAAGATAACACCGGAAATCACAGCGCCGGACTCGATTGCAGCCATCCGTGTTTGCGGATTCGAATCTTCGCCAGATCGTTACGGATACACGGGGATGGAAGGGATGAGGTGTGTGGGGGGGGAGGGGGGGAGGGGGGGCAATAGAATTGGACATGAAGAGAGGCATGGCAATGTGTGGCATAACTGGACATGAAGAGAGGCATGGCATGTGTGGCGGTAAAATTGGGCATGGTGAGAGGCATGGTATGTACGGCAATAGAACTGGGCATGGAGAAAGGCATGTTCATGAATCAAAGGAGAAATAGACATGGGCATGTTGATGATTCAAAGAGGAAATACAGATGGGCATGTTGATGAATCAAAGGGGAACTGCAGATGGGCATGTTGATGAATCAAAGGAGAAATACAGATGGGCATGTTCATGAATCAAGGGGAAAATACTGATGGGCATGTTGATGAATCAAAAGGAAAATACAGAAGGGTATGTTGATGTATCAAAGGGAAAATACAGATGGGCATGTTGATGAATCAAGGGGAAAATACAGATGGTCATGTTCATATATCAAGGGGAAAATACAGATGGGCATGTTGATGAATGAAAGGGAAAATACAGATGGGTATGTTTATGAATCAAAGGGAAAATACAGATGGGCATGTTGATAGATCAAAGGGAAAATACAAATGGGCATGTTGATGAATCAAGGGGAAAATACAGATGGGCATGTTGATGAATCAAAAGGAAAATACAGATGGCCATGTTGATGAATCAAAGGGAAAATACAGATGGGCATGTTGATGAATCAAAGGGAAAATACAGATGGGCATGTTGATGAATCAAAGGGAAAATACAGATGGGCATGTTCATAAACAAAGGGAAATACAAATGGCCATGTTTATGAATCAAGAAGAAAATGCAGATGGGCATGTTGATGAATCAAAGGGAAAAATACAGATGGGCATGTTAATGAATCAAAGATAAAATACAGATGGGCAAATTGAAAAATCAAGTGGAAAATACAGATGGGAATGTTGATGAATCAAAGGGAAAATGCAGATGGCCATGTTGATGAATCATAGGGAAAATACAGATGGGCATGTTGATGAATCAAAGAGAAAATACAAATGGGCATGTTGATGAATCAAGGGGAAAATACAGATGGGCATGTTGATGAATCAAAGGGAAAATGTAGATGGGCATGTTGATGAATCAAGGGGAAAATACAGATGGGCATGTTGATGAATCAAAGGGAAAATACAGATGGGCATGTTGGTGAATCAAAGGGAAAATATAGATGAGCATGTTGATGAATCAAAGGGAAAATACAGATGGGCATGTTGATAAAGAAAAAGGAAAATATAGATGGCCATGTTTATGAATCAAGAGGTAAATACAGATGGGCATGTTGACGAATCAAAGGGAAAATACAGATGGGCAAATTGAAGAATCAAAGGGAAAATACAGATGGGCATGTTGATGAATCAAAGGGAAAATGCAGATGGGCATGTTGATGAATCAAAGGGAAAATACAGATGGGCATGTTAATGAATCAAGGGGAAAATGCTGATGGATATCTTGATGAATCAAGTGGAAAATACAGATGGGCATGTTCATGAATCAAGGGGAAAATACAGATGGGCATGTTGATGAATCAAAGGGAAAATACAGATGGGTATGTTGAGGAATCAAAGGGAAAATACAGATAGGTATGTTGATGAATCAAAGGGAAAATACAGATGGGCATGTTGATGTATCAAAGGGAGAATACAGATGGGCATGTTAATGAATCAAGGGAAATACAGATGGTCATGTTGATTGTCAAGTGGGAGTACACCTGACAGGGGGGGGGGGGGGCGGTCTTATACAGGTAATGTGCAGTGGCAGAAACGGAGCGATCACTCAATCCCTCATACCACCAGACCACAAGAGGAAGAAGTTTCGACAACATTTTTATTCACATTACAATCATTCACTCGCACTAGCACTCCAGATGGGGTATGGATCCTAACAAAGAAGAGAAAAGACAGCCGAGAGAGGAAAAGAAAAAAATGGGGCATAGAAGAGAAAGGCACTATTCAGAACTAACTGACTTAGGGGACAAAGTAAATTGAATAGACCACCAAAAAAACCTCCCAAATATCCCGGGATCCCGCTACTGTCCCAAACTAACCCGCTAACCTGCTACAAGGACCAGCAGAATGACAGAAGAAAGACAGTATTAGAAACAATGCTACATCCAACGGGACCTACTCAGCTAGAGTTAAACAAAACAAAACAAAAAAATAATAAAACAACAAAACGAATCAGTGACAGGCTTTAAACCCACGCACACGCACGCCAGACCCACACCACACAAGACTGAACACTCAACTCGAGTCCATGAACGAGGAGGTTCGCAGAGGGAGGTGGATCCTGTAGAGGGGTGACGTTCGTAGTGGGCTGGTCTTCCAGTCCGAGGTGAAGCAGGTGTCCCAGTGAAGGAGACAATGTTCATCTCCACCAGTTCGCAGGTTTGAGAAAGGACTGGTGCCTGGACGAAGGATGACGACTGCAGGGTCCGTGGATGCTGGTCGCCCAGCCAGCCCAAGACCGGAGCTGCAGCTGAAGAAAAAGGGCGAAAAATCCCGCCCTACGGCAGAGACCAGTCTCCAGATAAGAAGTCACCGCCCTATAGTCCTTGTTGTAGTCAGCATGTGGCCACATAGTGGGGTCCGGCAGTGCGTCACAGTATGAAGGGTCACAGTACCTTATATAATGTCAACAATGTCTTTGTCACTACAAAAAGGGGCAAATGAATTAGGAATAACCTCTTTCCCCTTTTCCTTTCCTTTTCTTGACCTCGACTAAGGATAATTTCCTTAGTCAACAAAAGCTCCAATGAAAAACAATCAGAATTGATCCACACTGTCTGTCACACAAACATATAGGACAAGGACACAAAATGAACGGAACCACAGGTGGGGCGATACGGCAGGAATTCCTCACTCCGTGGTCTAAATGTCTAGCCGTTCGCACGCCCATGTGTTCCACGATCCGTCTCGTGTCTGTGAAGCAACAAGTAGAAATGAAACTAACATATTTGATATCCTTCCGGCCCAAATCACATATTGAGCTAAAGACAATATTTATCACATAATTCCAGTCTGACACCTTTGGAAAGAGGGGAGATAAGCACTGACTCAACCTGTATAACCAGAAAAAAAAAACCAGCTTCCACTGACCGAAATGAAGGGATATCATATAGTAAGAGATTTTCAACTTAGTCCAAAGTAACAGAACCCTAGCCGCTAAGGACCGAAAACGCAATTAAAGATAATGCGTTTTACAATTCTACAACAAGACGCATATATCGATACCAGTTCCATACCTGCTCCCCCTCTTTGGAGCAGTTACATACAGAAAAGGTGTGCCCGAGCAACGGCATATGAAGGCAGAGTAAAAACCTCTCAACCGCTGAAAGGTTAGAAAACCCAAATAAAACAAAACACTGTCCAAAACAGAACATATAGTTACCAAAATGGCGGGTGGGCGAGGTGAGAGAAACGGTTCGCTCCCCAGTCCAACGAAGAGTGGCAGCCGAAACCGTGCCGGTCCACACCAAAGGGGACTCCAGGTCAGGGACGACCAAGGTGGTTCTTCCAGCTGGCAGGGATAGGGATCCAGAGGTGTCAGGTGGAATACTTTCCGACCGCTGAAGGGTGAAAGACTTCCACAAAACCCACACCGAAGTGGATAAAGAAACGTGGGCCCAGCTAGCAGAGATGGAGATCTCTCCGACTCGACGGTCCGTAAACGAGTGCACACCACTAGCCTAACCAAGATGGCAACCGGTAAAAACAGCTCACCTGTGGCACCTGACATCAGCTGATGAACCACGTGGAAAGCGATAAAAGAACAGAAAAAGAAAGCTTTAAAAGAAAATATGCAGAGAAATATTGGAGGATGGGAGCGAAATGCACGGACGTAGCGCACCCGGGATGACACAAATAGCACACTGGTCAACACCCGGCCAATGTAGTAAAGAAGTCATTGGTACACTCCACTTTATACTGGGTTTGAAAGAAATGATTTATCTTCTAAACCAAAAGTATGTACGTCCGTGACATTGATGTATCAAAGGGAAAATACAGATGGGCATGTTGATGAATCAAAGAGAAATACAGATGGCCATGTTCATAAATAAAAGGGAAAATACAGATGGCCATTGTTTATGAATCAAGAGGAGAATACAGATGGGCATGTCGATAAATGAAAGGGAACATACAAATGGCCATGTTTATGAATCAAGAGGAAAGTACAGATGGGCATGTTGATGGATCAAAGGGAAAATACAGATGGGCATGTTAATGAATCAAGGAGAAAATACTGATCGATATGTTGATGAATCAAGGGAAAAATACACATGGGCATGTTCATGAATCAAGGGGAAAATACTGATGGGCATGTTGATAAATCAAAGGGAAACTACAGATGGGTATGTTGAGGAATCAAAGGGAAAATACAGATGGATATGTTGATGAATCAAAGGGAAAATACAGATGGATATGTTGATGAATCAAAGAGAAAATACAGATGGGTATGTTGAGGAATCAAAGGGAAAATACAGATGGGCATGTTGATGAATCAAAGGGAAAATACAGATGGCCATGTTGATGTATCAAAGGGAAAATACAGATGGGCATGTTGATGAATCAAAGGGAAAATACAGATGGGCATGTTGATGAATCAAAGGGAAAATACAGATCGGCATGTTGATGAATCAAAGGGAAAATACAGATGGGCATGTTGATGAATCAAAGGGAAAATACAGATGGGTATGTTGATGAATCAAAGGGAAAATACAGATCGGCATGTTGATGAATCAAAGGGAAAATACAGATGGGCATGTTGATGAATCAAAGGGAAAATACAGATCGGCATGTTGATGAATCAAAGGGAAAATACAGATGGGTATGTTGATGAATCAAAGGGAAAATACAGATGGGTATGTTGATTATCAAAGGAAAAATACTGATGGGCATGTTAATGAACCAAGGGGAAAATACTGATGGATATCTTGAAGAATCAAGAGGAAAATGCAGATGGCCATGTTGATGAATGAAAGGGAAAATACAAATGGCCATGTTTATGAATCAAGAAGAAAATACAGATGGGAATGTTGATGAATCAAAGGGAAAATACAGATGGGCATGTTAATGAATGAAAAGGAAAATACAGATGGGCAAATTGAAAAATCGAGTAGAAATATAGATGGGCATGTTGATGAATAAAAAGGGAAAATACAGATGAGCATGTTAATGAATCAAAGGGAAAATACAGATGGGCATGTTGATGAATGAAAGGGGAAACACAAATGGGCATGTTGATGAATCAAGGGGAAAATACAGATGGGTATGTTGAGGAATCAAAGGGAAAATACAGATGGGTATGTTGATGTATCAAAGGGAAAAATACAGATGGGCATGTTGATGCATCAAAGGGAGAATACAGATTGGCATGTTAATGAATCAAGGGGAAATACAGATGGCCATGTTGAGGAATCAAAGGGAAAATACAGATGGGCATGTTGATTAATCAAAGGGGAAAATACAGATGGGCATGTTGATGAAATAAAGGGAAAATACAGATGGGCATGTTGATGAATCAAAGGAAAAATACAGATGGGCATGTTGATGAATCAAAAGGAAAATACAGATGGGCATGTTGATTCATCAAAAGGAAAATGCTGATGGGCATGTTGATTAATCAAAGTGGAAAATACAGATGGGCATGTTGATGAATTAAAGGGAAAATACAGCTGAGCATGTTGATAAATAAAAGGGAACATACAAATGGCCATGTTTATGAATCAAGAGGAAAATCAGATGGGCATGTTGATGTATCAAAGGGAAAATACAGATGGCCATGTCAATGAATCAAGAGGAAAATGCTGATGGAAATTTTGATAAATTAAGGGGAAAATACAGATGGGCATGTTGATGAATCAAGGGGAAAAATTCAAATGGGCATGTTGATGAATCAAAGTGAAAATACAGATAGCAATGTTGATGTATCAAAGGGAAAATACAGATGGGCATGTTCATGAATCAAGGGGAAAATACTGATGGGCATGTTGAGGAATCAAAGGGAAAATACAGATGGGCATGTTCATGAATCAAGGGGAAAATACTGATGGGCATGTTGATGGATCAATGGGAAAATACAGATGGGCATGTTTGTTGAATCAAAGGGAAAATACAGATAGGCATGTTGATGAATGAAAAGGAAAATACAGATGGGTATGTTAATAAATCAAAGGTAAATTCAGATGGGCATGTTGATGTATCAAAGGAAAAATACTGATGGGCATGTTAATGGATCAAAGGGAACATACAGATGGCCATGTTGATGTATCGAAGGGAAAATACAGAGGGGCATGTTGATGAATCAAAGGGAAAGTACAGATGGGCATGTTGATGAATCAAAAAGAAAATACAGATGGCCATGTTGATGAATGAAAGGGAAAATCAGATGAGTATGTTGATGAATCAAAGGGAAAATACAGATGGGCATGTTGATTATCAAACGGAAAGTACAGATGGGCTTGTTAATGAATCAAAGGGAAAAACAGATGGGCATGTTACTAATTCAAGGGGAAAATTCTGATGGATGTGATGAAGAATCAAGTGGAAAATACAGATGGGCATGTTGATGAATAAAAGGGAAAATACAAATGGCCATGTTTATGAATCAAGAAGAAAATGCAGATGGGCATGTTGATGAATCAAAGGAAAATACAGATGGGCATGTTAATGAATGAAAGGGAAAATACAGATGGGCAATTTGAAAAATCGAGTGGAAAATACAGATGGGCATGTTGATGAATCAAAGGGAAAATACAGATAGGCTTGTTAATGAATCAAAGGGAAAATACAGATGGACATGTTGATGAATCAAAAGGGAAATACAAATGGGCATGTTGATGAATAAACGGTAAAATACAGATGGGTATGTTGATGTATCAAAGGGAAAATACAGATGGGCATGTTGATGACTAAAGGCGAAAATACAGATGGGCATCTTGATGAATAAAGGCGAAAAAACAGTATGGGCATCTTGATGAATTAAAGCCGAAAATACAGATGGGGATTTTGATGAATAAAGGCGAAAATACAGATGGGCATGTTGAAGAATCAAGTGGAAAATACAGATGGGCATAATGAAGAATCAAGTGGAAAATACAGATGGCCACATTGATGAATCAAAGGGAAAATACAAATGGGTATGTTGAGCAATCAAAGAGAAAATGCAGATGGGTATGTTGATAAATCAAAGGGAAAAGACGGATCGACATGTTGATGTCTCAAGGGAAACACAGATGGGCATGTTAATGAATCAGGGGAAAATACAGATGGCCATGTTGATGTATCAAAGGGAAAATACAGATGGGCATGTTGATGAATCAAAGGGAAAATACAGATGGGCATGTTGATGGAATCAAAGGGAAAGTACAGAAGGGCATGTTGATTATCAAAAGGAAAATACAGATGGGCATGTTAATGAATCAAGGGGAAAATACAGATGGTCATGTTAATGAATCAAGGGGAAAATAGTGATGGATATGTTGAAGAATCAAGAGGAAAATACAGATGGGAATGTTGAGGAAACAAAGGCAAAAAACAGATGGGTATATTGATGAATCAAAGGGAAAATACAGATGGGCATGTTGATGTATCAAAGGGAAAATCCAGATGGGCATGTTAATGAATCAAGGGGAAATACAGATGGCCATGTTGATGTATCAAAGGAAAAAATACAGATGGGCATGTTGATGAATCAAAGGGAAAATACAGATGGGCATGTTCGTCATCTTCTTTCGGATGATGCCACCAAAACTCTCATTTCTGCTTTTGTTCTTTCTCGTTTGGATTACTGTAATTCTCTTCTTGCTGGTTTGCCCACAGAATCTTCTTGGCAAATTGCAGAAAATTCAAAACAGTGCTGCCCGACTAGTATTGAAAACGCTCCAAATTTTCTCACTCGGCTCCCTTGCTCGATTTTCTCCACTGGCTCCCAGTAGGCAAAAGAATTGAATTACAAGCTTTCTTTGCTCTGCCACAAATCTCTCAGTGGTTTAGCCCATCCTATCTTGCTGATCTTCTGAATACCTACAAACCTCTTAGACAGCTACGTTCTTCCTCTGACACTTCTCTTCTCCAAATTCCTCGCTTCCGCACTAGGACCCTCGGTGAACGTTCGTTCTCTTTCCAGGCCCCTGTTGTTGGAATAACCTTCCTTTAATCTCTCCGCTCTGCGACTTCCCTCTCTTCTTTAAGTCTTCTCTTAAGACTACCCTCTTCCAGTCATGACCCTTCCCCTCCTTCTGTCGAAAGCAGATGTACCCTACACCTGGCGTGTGTGCGTGTGTGTGTGTGTGTGTGTTTGTGTGGTTGCCTGCGTGTGTGTGTGTGTGTGTGTGTGTGTGTGTGTGTGTGTGTGTGTGTGTGTGTGTGTGTGTGTGTGTGTGTGTGTGTGTGTGTGTGTGTGTGTGTGTGTGTGTGTGTGTGTTTGTGTGCTCAGCTTAAGCATGTAGAAATGTTGTGTGTGTGGTGTGTGTTGGAAGATTGCCTTTTGTTGTTTATCATATTGGTTGCTTCTTTTGATTTATTATTCTTTATTCTTTATTGTAAGCGCTTAGGGCTTTTTAAGATTAGGCGCAAGAAATGCACATTATTATTATTATTATTATTAATGAATCAAGGGGAAAATTCAAATGGGCATGTTGATGAAACAAAGTGAAAATACAGATGGGAATGTTGATGTATCAAAGGGAAAATACACATTGGCATGTTGAGGAATCTAAGGGAAAATTCAGATGGGCATGTTCATGAATCACGGGGAAAATACTAATGGGAATGTTGAGAATCAAAGGGAAAACACAGATGGGCATGTTGATGAATCAAAGGGAAATTACAGATAGGCATGTTGATGAATGAAAGGGAAAATACAGATAGGTATGTTGATGAATCTAAGGGAAAATACAGATGGGCATGTGGATTATCAAAAGGAAAATACAGATGGGCATGTTAATTAATCAAGGAGAAATACAGATGGTCATGTTGTGTATCAAAGAAGAAATACAGATGGGCATGTTTATGAATTAATCGGAAAATACAGACGGGCATGTGGATTTATCAAAGGGAAAACACAGATGGGCATGTTGATGAATCAAGGTGAAACACAGATGAGAATGTTTATGAATCGAGGGGAAAAATACAGATGGTCATGTTGATGAATCAAGGGTAAAACAGACTAAACTACTGATCTCTCATAGCATACAGACTAAACTACTGACACCTCATAGGCATACAGACTAAACTACTGACATCTCATAGCATACAGACTAAACTTATTGACATCTCATAGCACACAGACTAAACTGCTGACATCTCATAGCATACAGACTTAACTATTGACATCTCATAGCATTCAGACTAAACTATTGACATCTTATAGCATACAGACTAAACTGCTGACATCTCATAGCATACAGTACTTAACTATTGACATCTCATAGCATACAGACTAAACTATTGACATCTTATAGCATACAGACTAAACTATTGACATCTCTATAGCATACAGACTAAACTACTGACATCTCATAGCATACAGACTAAAACTATTGACATCTCATAGCATGCAGACTAAACTATTGACATCTCATAGCATACAGACTAAACTATTGACACCTCATAGCACACAGACTAAAACTATTGACATCTCATAGCATACAGACTAAACTACTGACATCTCATAGCATACAGAATCAGACTGTGCTGAGAGCGGCAAGCCTTATATGTATTGTTCTCTGAAATAAACATCGTTAAAAAGTCAATGAATAACGTTTAATACCAGCAAACACACACACTGAAAGCCATTGGGCAGAGAGTATAGTATAGTATAGTATAGTATAGTATAGTATAGTATAGTATAGTATAGTATAGTATAGTATAGTATAGTATAGTATAGTATAGTATAGTATAGTTAGTATAGCATAGTATAATGCAGACCTGGTGTCCATTCTGAACCATGCGTACAATTTTTTGCTGATTAAATGACACGCCAGCTGCAGATTACAGCATAAAAGCTCGCATGTCACTAATGGCTATAAATTGTATGACCTTTTGGAACAAAAGACGGGAGCATAGTCCACACAAACGGCAGAAAAATAATACAGCAAGACCAAAATAGTTTAAAAGAAAACCAGAAAAAGAAAAGTAAAAAGATTCGTTTCAGAAGACGGTTGTCGGTTATAATTGAAAAAACAAAAAACAAAACAAAATAAAAACCCGCTCCTTGCAGGACTTCAATATACACAAAAGTCTCCGCCTATAGGAAAGTCCGTTGTGAGAAACGGGCTTATGAAAAACAATATTTTTTCGCCGTGCCATGACACTTCTTTTTATCACTTAAACACCTCGGATACAAAAAGATTTTGCTCTAAAAAAAAAAAAAATTTTTTTAAACCTCGCCTATACCAAATTACACTTGTCCTTGCTAGTGTGTGAGTGACCTGGGCAGCAACAAGACCTTGCTTGTTCCAAAGTCTTCTGAGATTTTTTTTTCTGATATTTTAGTTTAAATCTGCGTTTCTATCGTATATGACTGACCAAAACACAACGTACCAGAGGCACTTCTACCAGAGCAGATGAGACAACCACTAACTGTCTTGATTATTGCCCTGACAAAACTGCGTTTTTTTTTCACTTTCATGTATACCACGCATTTCATTAAAAAACGGTAAATGTCTATGTCCAGGACGAGGGAAATCGTGAGGGTATTACTTAAGTGCATTACTTTGATGTATTATTAGTCAGGCTTAACACACCAAGGTTATCTCTGCACTCATACACGCATGTGCACACACATGCGCCCACCAAACATTCACCTCTCTCTGGGAATGGGATATCATGCATTCGTTTCTCTCTAACACGACTGAGAACAAGAATACAATTTCTATGCTACGTATAATTATGCATGAACAATCCAATCACACAAAATGGAATAATCAAAACATAAAAGACCAATGCTTCCTAATCCGGGTTATAATAAAATGGCTTCTTACTGGCAAGGTTTCCAACACACACAACCACACTTTCACACCACACCACAGTTGTTGAAAAAGTCTCTTCAAGTTTTCTTCAGCACTGGATGATGACGCCCTTGGTTGACTGGCTCAGGTTTCAGGACTGGGTCTTCGTGGTCGTCTCTGGGAAACTCGACGCAGAAATCTTCTTCGTCTCTTTTCACCCACCTCTGGGTTCAACTCAACGTGTATGCGCGCATGTGTGTGTGTGTGTGTGTGTGTGTGTGTGTGTGTGTGTGTGTGTGTGTGTGTGTGTGTTGGTGTGTGTGTGTGTGTGTGTGTGTGTATGTGTATCAGTGTTAGTGTGTCAGTGTTACTGTGTTAGTGTGTCGATGTGTGTGTTAGTGTGTGTTAGTGTGTGTGTGTGTGTGTGTGTGTGTGTGTTGTGTGTGTGTGTGTGTGTGTGTGTGTGTGTGTGTGTGTGTGTGTGTGGTGTGTGTGTGTGTGTGTGTGTGTGTGCATCAGTGTGTGTGTGTGTGTGTATGTGTGTGTGTGTGTGTGTTGTTGTGTGTGTGTGGTGTGTGTGTATGTGTGCGTGTGCGTGTGTGTGTGTGTGTTGTGTGTGTGTGTGTGTGTGTGTGTGTGTGTGTGTGTTGTGTGTGTGTGTGTTGCCTAACCGTACTGATGGCTTCAGTGTTAGTTCAGTAAGAGGCCCTTCCGCATGCAGACTGAGCGATGAAACCACAGCATTAAGCTGCAGACTGAACATATCAATGGCTAACAAGACCAGAGAAGACGTAGGAAAACAGTCGCATGCACAAAACTTTAGTAGACGTCTCACCACAGCATTAACCTAGCGCCGCCGACAAGTCTTTGGAATCATATGGAACGAGTAATCAAGGTCTCTCACACGTTGTTGTCCGCCTAAACTGAATTGATAGACACGAACCAAAAGCACCCGCAAGGGAGAGAAATCGATTTCATTATTGTGTGGGTTCAGGGGCGTGCATTCCCTTTACATTTACAACGGCAGACACAATGATTGGTCAAATTGCACCAGACAGCTGTTGTTTCTCATAGCTTGCTGGAGATCACCCCCCCCCCCCCCCCCCCCCCCCCCCCCCCCATCCCCCAGGTCGGATGCTCCATCAACTAAGAAGATAACAAGTGTAGGACCCCATACAGTCATTAGCGAGAGCAATGCTCCATCAACTAAGAGATAACAAGTGTAGGACCCCATGCAATCATAGCGATAGTGATGCTCCTTCAGCTAAGAGATGACAAGTGTAGGACCCCATGCAATCATAGCGATAATGATGCTCCTTCAGCTAAGAAGATGACAAGTGTAGGACCCCATGCAATCATAGCGAGAGCAATGCTCCATCAACTAAGATAACAAGTGTAGGACCCCATACAATCATAGCGATAGTGATGCTCTTCAACTAGAAGATGACAAGTGTAGGACCCCATACAATCAAGCGATAGTGATGCTCCATCAACTAAGAAGATGACAAGTGTAGGACCCCATACAATCTTAGCGATAGTGATGCTCCTTCAACTAAGAAGATGACAAATGTAGGACCCCATACAATCATAGCGATAGTGATGCTCCATCAACTAAGAAGATGACAAATGTAGGACCCATACAATCATAGCGATAGTGATGCTCCTTCAACTAAGGAGATAACAAGTGTAGGACCCATACAATCATAGCGATAGTGATGCTCCTTCAACTAAGATGACAAGTGTAGGACCCATACTGTCATAGCGATAGTGATGCTCCTTCAGCTAAGAAGATAACACCGGAAATCACAGCGCCGGACTCGATTGCAGCCATCCGTGTTTGCGGATTCGAATCTTCGCCAGATCGTACGGATACACGGGGATGGAAGGGATGAGGTGTGTGGGGGGGGAGGGGGGGAGGGGGGGCAATAGAATTGGACATGAAGAGAGGCATGGCATGTGTGGCATAACTGGACATGAAGAGAGGCATGGCATGTGTGGCGGTAAAATTGGCATGGTGAGAGGCATGGTATGTACGGCAATAGAACTGGGCATGGAGAAGGCATGTTCATGAATCAAAGGAGAAATAGACATGGGCATGTTGATGATTCAAAGAGGAAATACAGATGGGCATGTTGATGAATCAAAGGGAACTGCAGATGGGCATGTTGATGAATCAAAGGAGAAATACAGATGGGCATGTTCATGAATCAAGGGGAAAATACTGATGGGCATGTTGATGAATCAAAAGGAAAATACAGAAGGGTATGTTGATGTATCAAAGGGAAAATACAGATGGGCATGTTGATGAATCAAGGGGAAAATACAGATGGTCATGTTCATATATCAAGGGAAAATACAGATGGGCATGTTGATGAATGAAAGGGAAATACAGATGGGTATGTTATGAATCAAAGGGAAATACAGATGGGCATGTTGATAGATCAAAGGGAAAATACAAATGGGCATGTTGATGAATCAAGGGGAAAAATACAGATGGGCATGTTGATGAATCAAAGGAAAATACAGATGGCCATGTTGATGAATCAAGGGAAAATACAGATGGGCATGTTGATGAATCAAAGGGAAAATACAGATGGGCATGTTGATGAATCAAGGGAAAATACAGATGGGCATGTTCATAAACAAAAGGGAAAATACAAATGGCCATGTTTATGAATCAAGAAGAAAATGCAGTGGGCATGTTGATGAATCAAAGGGAAAATACAGATGGGCATGTTAATGAATCAAAGATAAAATACAGATGGGCAAATTGAAAAATCAAGTGGAAAATACAGATGGGAATGTTGATGAATCAAAGGGAAAATGCAGATGGCCATGTTGATGAATCTAGGGAAAATACAGATGGGCATGTTGATGAATCAAAGAGAAAATACAAATGGGCATGTTGATGAATCAAGGGGAAAATACAGATGGGATGTTGATGAATCAAAGGGAAAATGTAGATGGGCATGTTGATGAATCAAGGGGAAAATAACGATGGGCATGTTGATGAATCAAAGGAAAATACAGATGGGCATGTTGGTGAATCAAAGGGAAAATATAGATGAGCATGTTGATGAATCAAAGGGAAAATACAGATGGGCATGTTGATAAAGAAAAAAGGAAAATATAGATGGCCATGTTTATGAATCAAGAGGTAAATACAGATGGGCATGTTGACGAATCAAAGGGAAATACAGATGGGCAAATTGAAGAATCAAAGGGAAAATACAGTGGGCATGTTGATGAATCAAAGGGAAAATGCAGATGGCATGTTGATGAATCAAAGGGAAAATACAGATGGGCATGTTAATGAATCAAGGGGAAAATGCTGATGGATATCTGATGAATCAAGTGGAAAATACAGATGGGCATGTTCATGAATCAGGGGAAAATACAGATGGGCATGTTGATGAATCAAAGGGAAAATACAGATGGGTATGTTGAGGAATCAAAGGGAAATACAGATAGGTATGTTGATGAATCAAAGGGAAAATACAGATGGGCATGTTGATGTATCAAAGGGAGAATACAGATGGGCATGTTAATGAATCAAGGGGAAATACAGATGGTCATGTTGATTGTCAAGTGGGAGTACACCTGCAGGGGGGGGGGCGGTCTTATACAGGTAATGTGCAGTGGCAGAAACGGAGCGATCACTCAATCCCCTCATACCACCAGACCACAAGAGGAAGAAGTTTCGACAACATTTTTATTCACATTACAATCATTCACTCGCACTAGCACTCCAGATGGGGTATGGATCCTAACAAAGAAGAGAAAAGACAGCCGAGAGAGGAAAAAGAAAAAAAATGGGGCATAGAAGAGAAAGGCAACTATTCAAACTAACTGACTTAGGGGACAAAGTAAATTGAATAGACCACCAAAAAAACCTCCCAAATATCCGGGATCCCGCTACTGTCCCAAACTAACCCGCTAACCTGCTACAAGGACCAGCAGAATGACAGAAGAAAAGACAGTATTAGAAACAATGCTACATCCAACGGGACCTACTCAGCTAGAGTTAAACAAAAACAAAACAAAAAATAAATAAAACAACCAAACGAATCAGTGACAGGCTTTAAACCCACGCACACGCACGCCAGCCCACACCACACAAGACTGAACACTCAACTCGAGTCCATGAACCGAGGAGGTTCGCAGAGGGAGGTGGATCCTGTAGAGGGGTGACGTTCGTAGTGGGCTGGTCTTCCAGTCCGAGGTGAAGCAGGTGTCCCAGTGAAGGAGACAATGTTCATCTCCACCAGTTCGCAGGTTTGAGAAAGGACTGGTGCCTGGACGAAGGATGACGACTGCAGGGTCGTGGATGCTGGTCGCCCAGCCAGCCCAAGACCGGAGCTGCAGCTGAAGAAAAAAGGGCGAAAAATCCCGCCCTACGGCAGAGACCAGTCTCCAGATAAGAAGTCACCGCCCTATAAGTCTTGTTGTAGTCAGCATGTGGCCACATAGTGGGTCCGGCCAGTGCGTACAGTATGAAGGGTCACAGTACCTTATATAATGTCAACAATGTCTTTGTCACTACAAAAAGGGGCAAATGAATTAGATAACCTCTTCCCCTTTTCCTTTCCTTTTCTTGACCTCGACTAAGGATAATTTCTTAGTCAACAAAAGCTCCAATGAAAAACAATCGAATTGATCCACACGTCTGTCACACAAACATATAGGACAAGGACACAAATGAACGGAACCACAGGTGGGGCGATACGGCAGGAATTCCTCACTCCGTGGTCTAAATGTCTAGCCGTTCGCACGCCCATGTGTTCCACGATCCGTCTCGTGTCTGTGAAGCAACAAGTAGAAATGAAACTAACATATTTGATATCCTTCCGGCCCAAATCACATATTGAGCTAAAGACAATATTTATCACATAATTCCAGTCTGACACCTTTGGAAAAGAGGGGAGATAAGCACTGACTCAACCTGTATAACCAGAAAAAAAAAACACAGCTTCCACTGACCGAAATGAGGGATATCATATAGTAAGAGATTTTCAACTTAGTCCAAAGTAACAGAACCCCTAGCCGCTAAGGACCGAAAACGCAATTAAAGATAATGCGTTTCTACAATTCTACAACAAGACGCATATATCGATACCAGTTCCATACCTGCTCCCCCTCTTTGGAGCAGTTACATACAGAAAGGTGTGCCCGAGCCAACGGCATATGAAGGCAGAGTAAAACCTCTCAACCGCTGAAAGGTTAGAAAACCCAAATAAAAAAAAACACTGTCCAAAACAGAACATAAGTTACCAAAATGGCGGGTGGGCGAGGTGAGAAACGGTTCGCTCCCCAGTCCAACGAAGAGTGGCAGCCGAAACCGTGCCGGTCCACACCAAAGGGGACTCCAGGTCAGGGACGACCCAAGGTGGTTCTTCCAGCTGGCAGGGATAGGGATCCAGAGGTGTCGGTGGAACTTCCGACCCGTGAAGGGTGAAAGACTTCCACAAAACCCACACCGAAGTGGATAAAGAAACGTGGGCCCAGCTAGCAGAGATGGAGATCTCTCCGACTCGACGGTCCGTAAACGAGTGCCACACCACTAGCCTAACCAAGATGGCAACCGGTAAAAACAGCTCACCTGTGGCACCTGACATCAGCTGATGAACCACGGAGAAAGCGATAAAAGAACAGAAAAAGAAAGCTTTAAAGAAATATGCAGAGAAATATGGAGGATGGGAGCGAAATGCACGGACGTAGCGCACCGGGATGACCAAAATAGCACACTGGTCAACACCCGGCCAATGTAGTAAAGAAGTCATTGGTAACACTCCACTTTATACTGGGTTTGAAAAGAAATGATTTATCTTCTTAACCAAAAGTATGTACGTCCGTGACATTGATGTATCAAAGGGAAAATACAGATGGGCATGTTGATGAATCAAAGAGAAAATACAGATGGCCATGTTCATAAATAAAAGGAAAATACAGATGGCCATTGTTTATGAATCAAGAGGAGAATACAGATGGGCATGTCGATAAATGAAAGGGAACATACAAATGGCCATGTTTATGAATCAAGAGGAAAGTACAGATGGGCATGTTGATGGATCAAAGGGAAAATACAGATGGGCATGTTAATGAATCAAGGAGAAAAATACTGATCGATATGTTGATGAATCAAGGGAAAAATACACATGGGCATGTTCATGAATCAAGGGGAAAATACTGAGGGGCATGTTGATAAATCAAAGGGAAACTACAGATGGGTATGTTGAGGAATCAAGGGAAATACAAAATGGATATGTTGATGAAATCAAAGGGAAAATACAGATGGAATGTTGATTGAATCAAAGAGAAAATACAGATGGGTATGTTGAGGAATCAAAGGGAAAATACAGATGGGCATGTTGATGAAAAAAGGGGAAAATACAGATGGCATGTTGTGATCAAAGGGAAAATACGATGGGCATGTTGATGAATCAAAGGAAAATACAGATGGGCATGTTGATGAATCAAGGGAAAATACAGATCGGCTGTTGATGAATCAAAGGGAAAATACAGATGGGCATGTGATGAATCAAAGGGAAAATACAGATGGGTTGTTGATGAATAAAAGGGAAAAAATACAGATCGGCATGTTGATGAATAAAAGGGGAAAATACAGATGGGCATGTTGATGAATCAAAGGGAAAATACAGATCGGCATGTTGAGAATCAAAGGGAAATACAGATGGGTATTTTGATAAATCAAAGGGAAAATACAGATGGGCATGTTGTTATCAAAAGAAAATATGATGGGCATTTTAAATGAACCAAGGGGAAAATTACTGATGGATATCTTGAAGAATCAAGAGGAAAATGCAGATGGCCATGTTGATGAATGAAAGGGGAAAATACAAATGGCCATGTTTATGAATCAAGAAGAAAAACAGATGGGAATGTTGATGAATCAAAGGGAAAATACGATGGGCATGTTAATGAATGAAAAGGAAAATACGATGGGCAAATGAAAATCGAGTAGAAATATAGAGGGCCCATGTTGATGAATAAAAAGGGAAAATACAGATGAGCATGTTAATGAATCAAAGGGAAAATACAGATGGGCATGTTGATGAATAAAAGGGGGAAACACAAATGGGCCATGTTGATGAATCAAGGGGAAAATACAGATGGGTATGTTGAGGAATCAAGGGAAAAACAGATGGGTATGTTGATGTATCAAGGGAAAATACAGATGGGCATGTTTGATGCATCAAAGGGAGAATACGATTGGCATGTTAATGAATCAGGGAAATACAGAGGGCCATGTTGAGGAATCAAAGGAAAATACAGATGGGCATGTTGATTAATCAAAGGGAAAATACAGATGGGCATGTTGATGAAAAAAGGGAAAATACAGATGGGCATGTTGATAAAATCAAAGGAAAATACAGATGGGCATGTTGATGAATTCAAAAGGAAAATACAGATGGGCATGTTGATTCATCAAAGGAAAATGCTGATGGGCATGTTGTTTAATCAAAAGTGGAAAATACAGATGGGCATGTTGATGAATTAAAGGGAAAATACAGCTGAGCATGTTGATAAATAAAGGGAACATACAAATGGCCATGTTTATGAATCAGAGGAAAATACAGATGGGCATGTTGATGTATCAAAGGGAAAATACAGATGGCCATGTCAATGAATCAAGAGGAAAATGCTGATGGAATTTTGATAAATTAAGGGGAAAATACAGATGGGCATGTTGATAAATCAAGGGAAAATTCAAAATGGGCATGTTGATGAATCAAAGTGAAATACAGATAGCAATGTTGATGTATCAAAGGGAAAAATACAGTTTGGGCATGTTCATGAATCAAGGGGAAAATACTGATGGGCATGTTGAGGAATCAAAGGAAAATAAGATGGGCATTTTCATGAATCAAGGGAAATACTGATGGGCATGTTGTTTGGATCAATGGGAAAATACAGATGGGGCATGTTGTTGAATCAAAGGGAAAATTACAGATAGCATGTTGATGAATGAAAAGGAAAATACAGATGGGTATGTTAATAAATAAAAGGGTAAATTCGATGGGCTTGTTGATGTATCAAAGGAAAAATACTGATGGGCATGTTAATGGATCAAAGGGAACATACAGATGGCCATGTTGATGTATCGAAGGGAAATACAGAGGGGCATGTTGATGAATCAAAGGGAAAGTACAGATGGGCATGTTGATGAATCAAAAAAGAAAATACAGATTGGCCAAATGTTGATGAATGAAAGGGAATTACAGATGAGTATGTTGATGAATCAAAGGAAAATACAGATGGGCATGTTGATTATCAAACGGAAAGTACAGATGGGCTTGTTAATGAATAAAAGGGGAAAAAAAACAGATGGGCATGTTACTAATTCAAGGGGAAATTCTGATGGATGTGATAAAAGAATCAAGTGGAAAATACAGATGGGCATGTTGATGAATAAAAGGGAAAATACAAATGGCCATTTTTTATGAATCAAGAAGAAAATGCAGATGGCATGTTGATGAATCAAAGGAAAATACAGATGGGTTGTTAAAGAATGAAAGGGAAAATACAGATGGGCAATTTGAAAAATCGAGGGGAAAATACAGATGGGCATTTTGATGAATCAAAGGGAAAATACAGATAGGTTTGTTAATGAATCAAAGGGAAAATTACAGAGGGACATGTTGATGAATCAAAAGGGAAATACAAATTGGCATGTTGATGAATAAACGGTAAAATACAGATGGGTATGTTGATGATAAAAGGGAAAATACAGATGGGCATGTTGATGAATAAAGGCGAAAATACAGATGGGCATCTTGATGAATAAAGGCGAAAAAACAGAGGGGCATCTTGAGAATAAAGCCAAAAATACAGATGGGGATTTTGATGAATAAAGGCGAAAATACAGATGGGCATGTTAAAGAATCAAGTGGAAAATACAGATGGGCATAATGAAGAATCAAGGGGAAAATACAGATGGCCACATTGATGAATCAAAGGGAAAATACAAATGGGTATGTTGAGCAATCAAAGAGAAAGCAGATGGGTATGTTGATAAATCAAAGGGAAAAAGGGATCGGCATGTTGATGTCTCAAAGGGAAAACACAGATGGGCATTTTAAATGAATCAGGGGAAAATACAGATGGCCATGTTGATGTATCAAAGGGAAAATACAGAATGGGCATGTTGATGAATAAAAAGGGAAAATACAGATGGGCATGTTGATGAATCAAAGGGAAGTACAGAAGGGCATGTTGATTATCAAAAGGAAAATACAGATGGGCATGTTAATGAATCAAGGGGAAAAATTTCAGATGGTCATGTTAATGAATCAAGGGGAAAATAGTGATGGATATGTTGAAGAATAAAGAGGAAAATACAGATGGGAATGTTGAGGAAACAAAGGCAAAAAAACAGATGGGTATATTGATGAATCAAAGGGAAAATACAGATGGGCATGTTGATGTATCAAGGGAAAATCCAGATGGGCTTGTTAATGAATAAAGGGGAAATACAGAGGGCCCATGTTGATGTATCAAAGGAAAAATACAGATGGGCATGTTGATGAATCAAAGGGAAAATACAGATGGGCATGTTCGTCATCTTCTTTGGATGATGCCCCCAAAAAACTCTCATTTCTGCTTTTGTTTTTTCTCGTTTGGATTACTGAAATTCTCTTCTTGCTGGTTGCCCACAGAATCTTCTTGGCAAATTGCAGAAAATTCAAAACAGTGCTGCCGATAGTATTGAAACGCCCCAAAATTTTCTCACTCGGCTCCCTTGCTCGATTTTCTCACTGGCTCCCAGTAGGCAAAAGAATTGAATACAAGCTTTCTTTGCTCTGCCACAAATCTCTCAGTGGTTTAGCCCCATCCTATCTTGCTGATCTTCTGAATACCTACAAACCTCTTAGACAGCTACGTTCTTCCTCTGACACTTCTCTTCTCCAAAAATTTCCCCGCTTCCGCACTAGGGCCTCGGTGAACGTTCGTTCTCTTTCCAGGCCCCTGTTGTTGGAATAACCTTCCTTTATCTCTCCGCTCTGCGACTTCCCTCTCTTCCTTTAAGTCTTCTCTTAAGACTACCCTTCCAGTCATGGGCCCTTCCCCTCCTTCTGGGCGAAAGCAGATGTACCTACACCTGGCGTGTGTGCGTGTGTGTGTGTGTGTGTGTTTGTGTGGTTGCCTGCGGTGTTTTGGTGTGTGTGTGTGTGTTGTGGGGTGTGGTGGTGTGTGTGGGGTGTGTGGTGTTTTGTGTGTGTGTGTGTGTGTTTGTGTGCTCAGCTTAAGCATGTAGAAATGTTGTGTGTGTGTGTGTTTGGAAGATTGCCTTTTGTTGTTTATCATATTGGTTGCTTCTTTGATTTATTTATTCTTTATTCTTTATTGTAAGCGCTTAGGGCTTTTTAAGATTAGGCGCAAGAAATGCACATTATTATTATTATTATTATTAATGAATCAAGGGGAAAATTCAAATGGGCATGTTGATGAAACAAAGTGAAAATACAGATGGGAATGTTGAGTATCAAGGGAAAATACACTTGGCATGTTGAGGAATCTAAGGGAAAATTCAGATGGGCATGTTCATGAATCACGGGGGAAAATTTCTAATGGAATGTTGATGAATCAAAGGGAAAACACAGATGGCATGTTGATGAATCAAAGGGAAATTACAGATAGGCATGTTGTGAATGAAAGGGAAAATACAGATAGGTATGGGTTTATGAATCTAAGGGAAATACAGATGGGGGATGTGGATTATCAAAAGGAAATACAGATGGGCATGTTTAAATTTAAACAAGGAGAAATACAGATGGTCATGTTGATGTATCAAAGAAGAATACGATGGGCATGTTTATGAATTAATCGGAAAATACAGACGGGGATGTGGATTTATCAAAGGGAAAAACAGATGGGCATGTTGATGGGAAACAAGGTGAAACACAGATGAGAATGTTTATGAATCGAGGGGAAAATACAGATGGTCATGTTGATGAATCAAGGGTAAAAATACAGATGGTCATCTTGATGAATCAAGTGGAAAATACTGATGGATATCTTGATGAATCATGGCGACAATACAGATGGGCATGTTGATGAATCAATGGGAAAACGCAGATGGGAAATGATGAATTTAAAGGGAAAATACAGAAGGGTATGTTGTGCAAACAAAGGGAAAATACGGATGGGTATGTTGATGAATCAAAGGGAAAATACATGGGCATGGGTTTATGTTCAAGGGAAAAATACAGATAGACATGCTAATGAATCAAAGGGGGAAAAACAGATGGGCAGTTGTTTAATCAAAGGGAAAATACGGATGGGCATGTTGATGAATCAAGGGAAAAAAAAGATGGGGATGTTGATGAATCACAGGAAAAATATGATGGGCATGTTGATTAATCAAAGTGAAAATTACAGAAGGTATGTTAATGAATCAAGGGGAAATAGTGATTGATATGTTGATGAATCAAGGAGAAAATACAGAAAGGGCATGTTGAGGAAACAAAGGAAATTACAGATGGGTATATTGACGAATCAAAGGGAAAATACAGATGGGCTGTTGATGTATCAAAGGGAAAATACAGATCGGCATGTTGATGTATCAAAGGGAAAATACAGATGGCAATGTTAATGAATCAAGGGGAAATACAGATGGCCATGTTCATGTATCAAATGGAAAATACAGATGGCCATGTTGATGAATCAAAGGGAAAATACAGATGGGCATGTTAATGAATCAAGTGGAAAAGACAAATGGGCATGTTGATGAATCAAAGTGAAAATACAGATAAGAATGTTGATGTATCAAGTGGAAAATACAGATGGGCATGTTGAGGAATCAAAGGAAAATACAGATGGCCATCTTCATGAATCAAGGGGAAAAAACTGATGGGGTGTTGATGAATCATAGGGGAAAAAACAGATGGGCATGTTGATGTATCAAAGGGAAAATACAGACTGGGCATATTGAAGAATCAAGTGGAAATACAGATGGGTATGTTGATGAATCAAAGGGAAAATATGGACGGTCATATTCATGAATCAAGGGGAAAATACACATGTGCATCTTGATGAATCAAGTGGAAAATACAGATGGGCATGTTTATGAATCAAGTCGAAAATACAGATGGGCAAGTTGATGAATCAAATGGGAAATACAGATGGGCATGTTGATGAATCAAAGAGGAAATACAGATCCGCATGTTGAAGAATCAAGTGGAAAATACAGATGGGCATAATGAAGAATCAAGAGGAAAATACAGATGGGCATGTTGATGATTCAAAGGGGAAATCCAGATGGGCATGTTCATGAATCAAGGGGAAAATACAGATGGTATGTTGATGAATCAAAGGGAAAATACAGATGGGCATGTTGATGAATCAAAGCTGAAAATACAGATGGGCATATTGATAATTCAAAGGGGAAATCCAGATGGGCATGCTGATGAATCAAGGGGAATATACAGATGGGTATGTTGATGAATCAAAGGGAAAATACAGATGGGCATGTTGATGAATCAAAGGGAAAGTACAGATGGGCATGTTGATAAATCAAGTGAAAATACTGATGGGCATGTTGATGTATCAAAGTCAAAATACAGATGGGCATGTTAATGAATCAAGGGGAAGTACAGATGGCCATGTTGATGTAACAAAGGGAAAATACAGATTGGTATGTCGATGAAACAAAGGGAAAATACAGATGGGCATGTTGATGAATCAAAGGGAAAATACTGATGGGCATGTTGATGAATCAAGGGGAAAATACAGATGGGTATGTTGATGAATCAAAGGGAAAATACAGATGGGCATGTTGATGAATCAAAGGGAAAATACATATGGGCAAATTGATGAATCAAAGGGAAAATACCGATGGGTATGTTGAGCAATCAAATGGAAAATACCGATGGGTATGTTGATAAATCAAAGGGAAAATGCAGATGGGTATGTTGATGAGTCAAAGGGAAAATACAGAAGAGCATATTGATGAATCAAAGGGAAAATATAGATGGGCATGTTGATTATCAAAGGAAAATACAGATGGGCATGTTAATGAATCAAGGGGAAAATACATATGGGCATGTTAATGAATCAAGGGGAAAATACTGATGGATATGTTGAAGAATGAAGTGGAAAATACAGATGGGCATGTTGATGAATCAAAGGCAAAATTCAGATTGGCATGTTGATGTATCAAAGGGAAAAATACAGATGGGCACATTGAAGAATCAAGTGGAAAATGCAGATGGGCATGTTGATGAATCAAAGGAAAAATACAGATGGGCATGTTGATGAATCAAAGGAAAAATACAGATGGGCATATTGAAGAATCAAGTGGAAAATACAGATGGGCATGTTGATGAATCAAAGGGAAAATACAGATGGGTATCTTGATGAATCAAAGGGAAAAAATACAGATGGGCATGTTGATGAATCAAAAGGAAAATACAGATGGGCATGTTGATGAATCAAAGGGAAATACAGATGGGTATGTTGATGAATCAAAGGGAAATTACAGATGGGCATTTTGATTAATCAAAGGGGAAATGCAGATGGGCATGTTGAGGAATCAAGGAAAATACAGATGGACATTTTGAGGAATCAAGGGGAAGATACAGTTTGGCATGTTGATGAATTAAGGAGAAAATACAGATGGGCATGTTGAAGAATCAAGGGGAAAAAACAGGTGGGCATGTTGAGGAATAGAGTGGAAATGGAGGACAGATTGTAGTGGTTCAAAGGAGAAAAGCAGCGGGCAACTTTAGAACATGAAGTTCCAGTTTCACCAACAACAGCAAAACAAACAACAAGCAGAAACAACAACGCCAATAACAACAAGAGCAACAACAACAACAAAAGCAGCAGAAGCAACAATGACAGCAACAACAACAACTACAACAACAACAACAATAACAACAACAACAAAACAAAACAAAAAAGAAGCAAACCAAAACAAGACAAACACACAAAAAAATCAACAACAACAAAAGAGCATTTTGATAAATCATCAGGAAAAAAAATTCCAGAGCATTTTCACAAAATAGCATAAAAAATGGTAGGGCTATTCAAGTGTGTGTGTGTGTGTGTGTGTGTGTGTGTGTGTGTGTGTGTGTGTGTGTGTGTGTGTGTGTGTGTGTGTGTGTGTGTGTGTGTGTGTGTGTGTGCGCGCGTGTGTGCGTGCGTGAGTGCGTGCGTGTGTGTGTGTGTGTGTGTGTGTGTGTGTGTGTGTGTGTGTGTGTGTGTGTGTGTGTGTGTGTGTGTGTGTGTGTGTGTGTGTGTTCTGTTAGAGGGGTAAATTTATGATTCAACAGAAAACAGTGGTAATATTTCAAGAAACGGGAAACATGAGGGAGGATTTCGATGAATCAACAAACGAAGGGGGAGACACTATTGATGGCTCAAACAGAAAAAAAGAGAGAGGGTTTAAATCAACAAGGAGAGAGAGGGGGGGAATTTAATGAAGCATTGAAAAAAAGATAAACGAACAAATTTCACACGCACACACGCGCGCGCACACACACACACACACACACACACACACACACACACACACACACACACACACGCACGCACGCACGCACGCACGCACACACACACACACACACACACACACACACACACACACACACACACACCACGCACACACGCACGCACGCACGCACGCACGCACGCACGCACGCACGCACGCACGCACGCACGCACGCGCACGCACACACACACACACACACACACACACACACACACACACACACACACACACACACACACACACACACACACACACACCGTGTCATACCGGCACTGAAAATTGAAAAATTTCTTCATCGGCAAAAAAAACTGTCAATTTTTACAGCCGAATTGACAGCCATCGTGCTTGCTTTAGAATTCTTGGTGAACTTTCCAATGACAGAATTTTGAAGTGTGATATTGGTGGATTCTAAATCGGTTTTATGTTCACTGAACTCCTTCAGTACCGATACATGGCCTGACCTTATGTACGAAATTCATTATTTATTACATTGCTTGTCGGCTAAAGGCACAGTCATTGAGGTTTTTTTTTTTTGGGGGTGCCTTTGCACTGTAACATAAATGGAAACGAAATGGCCGACAGAGCTGCTTAAAGAGGTGCAAAAGGTTTAGAGAAGACTGTAGACATGACACTTCCTTTGTCACTCCATGAAAATTACAGGCTGCTAGAAACAACAGCATGGAAAAACGTCTAGGAGACGTTCTGATGAAAGGACTCACACAAAATACAGCTGTAGTTCCGTTGAAAATTGTATCAAGAAACAATTGATATCAAGAAACATTTGATATCAACAATAGTATCAAGAAAGTTGTCAAATGCACCGTCATATTATTCTAGACTTGTAACTTCCCTTTTTTTTTCGCCTAAAAATTAACGCTTTAAAAACAAAATTCTCCAAAAATGTGTATTGCCTGTGTGGTGCACAAATCACAGTTAATCACATTTTATTCCATTGTCAAAGTCTCCGAGGTTTTCTACCTGATTCAGTCACAGCAAAGAATGTTTCGGAAGAAAACATAGAAGATTTATCATATGATACAAAGATTTTACTACAAATTGCTGAATCCTTATTCACACCCCATCAGGTCATTTCTGTAGATTTTTTTTTCTTCCAATGTAGATTAGTGGTGAGTCACGCATCCACCCACCACGTTTCTGTATTTTGCATTTTGTTTGCTATATGTATCTTTAACATTACCTCTTTACTGTTAATGCACTGTTCACAGTTTTACATTACCTCACACATTTACACTCTCACACACTCACAAACAGAATGCACTCACTTACGCACACTTTGGTCTAATATCACTTATGGTGAAAAGACGTAAAACAAAGAACGAACGAACAAACGTACACACGCGCGCACACACACACACACACACACACACACACACACACACACACACACACACACACACACACACACACACACACACACACACGTGAAATCTCTCTCTCTCTCTCTCTCTCTTCTCTCTCTCTCTCTCTCTCTCTCTCTTCTCTTTGTTTATAATTGAACATTACTTGCAGTCATTGCAACACCAAGCTGCTCTGTAAGTTGCGGGAATGGTGCTCGGTGCTTATCCTTGGAATGTATTAGTGTATTGTAATTTAGCCTTGCTGATTCATTCCAAGAACTGGCCCTCAGCACTTGTGTCTTAAGAGGTTATCTTTTTATATTTTCTACTTTTGACAAGAAAATGTAGCTTGGTTTGCTCTTTCATGATTTTCTTTAGCTTCTTAGGTGTCATCTTTGGTTGGTTTTTTGAAAATTCAACAAACATACTACGTTTATCGCACACCAGCCTTTTTCTGTGATAGCATTCTTCTTAAAACCGAAAAGGCAGAAGAGTCAAAATTACCACTTTCCGTGGTCACTGAGGAGAAACAATCGGGTTTCAAAATACCGGTCTCTGACCAAGAGTTATGTGTTAGTGAGTTTCCTCACTTTTGGAGAT
>CM031622.1:56047882-56058561 GCA_018398815.1 Conus ventricosus | reverse complement strand
ACACACTCACACACACACACACCACACACTGGATATCTGCAGGCACGTTATAACAACATCCCAATTCACACAATGTCCTCATGCTTTCATACTGTCTCACACACATGGATGCATGACCATGAATGCTTACAATCATACTCCCCCCCCCCCCCCCCACCAATGACATGTGCACACACACCCCTTCCCTCCCCCTCCCTTATCCTCCAAGTCCAACACACACACACACACACACACACACACCACAACACACACACAACCACCACACACACACAACACACACCACACACACAACACACACCACACACACACACACACACCGTCCAGGACGAGGGAAATTGTGCTGGTATTGCTTAAGTGCACTAAGTTGATGTATTATTAGTCCAGGCTTAACACATCCAAGGTGATCTTTGCACTCATACACACATATGCACACTCATGCACCCACCAACCATTCACCTCTCTCTGGAATGGGATGTCACACATTCGTTTCTCTCCTAACACGACTGAGAACAAGAAAATACAATTTCTATGCTACTTATGATTACACATGAAAAATCCAATTATACAAAGTGGAATAAATCAAAACCATAAAAGACCAATACTTACTAATCCCGGGTTATAATAAAATGGCTTCTTACTGGCCAGGTTTCCACACACGCAACCACACTTTCACACCATGCCACAGTTCTTGGAACACGTCACTTTAAGTTCTCATCAGCACTGGGTGATGGTGACACCCTTGGTTGACTGGCTCCAGGTTTCAGGACATGGGTCTTCATGGTTGTCTCTGGGAACTCGATGTCGAAAGCTTCTTCTTTTGTCTCTTTCAACCCACCTCTGAGTTTCAACTCATCTTTTCTTTTCAGCTTGTCTTTTACCCTTAGACTTTGCTGCCCTTCTGTCTCCCAGACCAGTGTTTCTCTCAACCCTACTCTGTCCTGCTCACTCTTCTGTCCACTCTCTCCTCTCTGTTCTTCTCTCTCTTGTGGTGTTCTTCTCCTCCCCGTCACGTTGTTTTCCCTCAGTTTAAACAGGGATGGACACAAAGGATTTCCCTTTGGGCCATGCCTTTGTCCATGCAGCTTCTCCACCACCTTGTTCACAAGTACACTCAATTCCTCTTTCGCTACATCATCCACACGTCAGCATTTACACACATCCCTACCTAATTGCTTAGCAAACAGCCACCTGGCACCAAATGGACATCGAATTCCCGCCGACTCCGGCAGCCACTTTAACACAGTAATTATCCTAGATGTGACGGGTCCCCGACCGTCCCCGTGTTTATTAAAATATGATGATCATATGCAGGGATGCAGGGGGTATAGACAGAAGCATTTACGCTTTCAAAACCAAAATGCGCTCTCGCATAGGCGAACGCACTCTGTCACTCACTTTGGGCCCGCACAATGGTGACAGGAAACCAATAACATTTCACAGAAAATAATCAACTCTTATTTAACTTGACTCCGAGCCCCCACCCGTCACTACACGACACACTTATCTGAAACATACAAAAATGTAAACATCACACAGATAATCTCATAATCGCATCCCCTTTCCTTCAATTACTCTTAATTAACCAGGAAAGACAATATTCTACTATTCTGGTTGCACACATATAAACTTAAAGGTCTATTTTAGAGGTTTTCGATAATTGGTCAGCTTATGCAGAAATATGAAATGTTTGATAAATTGGTAAAATAAACATCCGATTCGCTCCCGATCACATGAAATCGATCCGCGAAAGTGGGCATTTTCACCTGTAATCACGAAAACGGGAGGTAATCAACTAAATCTTGGATGTGACGTCACATGAGTGACAGCGACGGCGACAGAAAGCGATTTTGGTGGTTCTTGCACATCTCGCTCGGTATTCAATTTATCATGTAAAAGCAGTGACTATGATTGCGACAGCCAATGTGACTCTGGGGATGTTTCTGCAAGGCCTTTACCTTATCAGTTTTGAATGCTAAGTTCTTTTTACCACGTCAGTTCCAGCTGGACCACGGAAACGAGCTATTCAGTTCCACTGGACGCCTGAACACAGCATTCCGAAGGCGTACAGACTTTACCGAAGTCTCGAGGGATGCTACCGACTGACTTCTTGATGCGATCACGCATGGACGGCGAGCGGAGTTTTCTCCTTCCTCAAGCCTTAACGTGTTCATTCAATTTAACAAGTGTATCTGTCCATAGATAAGAACAGAATAAACGTGCGACTATCGTACTCATCTGTACGAGCTTACCACTCCGCCTTCAAAGTATACGCGCACAATGCAGACGAAGTTTTTGATCCACTCGAACGGGCTCGGCAATTGTCGAATAGCTCGTTTCCGCGGTCCAGCTGGAACTGACGTGGTAAAAAAGAGCTTAGCGGCCCGGCATGGTTGCACGAATTGAATCCACTTCTTTTGAGTATCTGGATCAGATGGAAATGTGTGCAAAGAATATCCGTCTCCTGCTCAGCTGCTGCACTCGACTACAGCACAATATCTGCCACCCCCTCGTGACTTTTTAGACTGTGGGGGATCGCAACTCGTGTTGATTTCACTTGGCGTTGGCTTGTTCTGTAGTCGTGGCTGACGGCCAGTCCATCAAGTGATGTCAAGGTTTTCTGTCTACCGTGCAGGGTTTGAACAGGTGTGCAAAAGTCGTTTTTTATCTATTAAATTCTTCCGGCGATTTAAAAAAAAAATGAATACCATACTGTAGTTATATGACATTTAGACCTGTTTTTAACAAATTATCGAAAATCTCTAATGTAGACATTTAAGAACAAATGAAGCAAACAATGTCATAATTGCATCCCCTTTCCTTCAATTACTCTTAATTAGCCAGGAAAGACAATATTCTACTGTTCTGGTTGTACACTTATAAACTTAAAACCCATATGCTACCACGATCCCATATATGGGATCGGTCAGTTATGTTTGTCCTGCACTATTCATTGACTTTTTATGAATGCATAACTGCACAGAGAGTTCATGGGAGGTAAGTAGAATACATAAAAGGTATATTTTGCAGTGATTTCCCTTACTGCTTCATCTGGGGGCGGACCATTTGCAATAACACTGTCAACAACAAGCAGTCATGACATCCTCAGGAAGGTGAGTCACTGCATCAAACCTAAACACATTTTTGTAACTGTTAATTAAGCAAACTTAAAGCCTAACTTATTACCTAAAATTGTGTGTGTCTGATTTTCCCAAACTGTCTTTGTTAGTTAGTGGTGAATGTTAAGTCTGATCCCATATATGGGATGTGGTAGTGAGAGGGAGAGGGTTTTTGCTGTCATCACTACAACTTGACAAACAAACAAAAATCACTTACCTACCGTTTTTCTTACATCAGGAAATAGTTTTTAGATATATTACTATTCTGTCAGTAATGATTTGTTAACTGACAAATCACATGTCTGCTACTATTCATTTTTAGTACTTTTTTTATTGCAAAAATCAACTATTATATCCAATTTTCTTCTTTTTTTTTCCAGCAAAAAAACATTTACAGTTCATCAAGTTCTGTCAATGCTGGAGGATGATCAAACATTTGAAGAGGCAACTGTTTATATCGAACCTCCACCTGTAGATGAAGAAACGATGAAGACAGTGGTGAAGCAGATGATGCTGTGAAGCGGGTCCCTCCAATATGAATAGAAATCAGTTTCAGCTGGAGCAACCGTGACCCTCCACAGACAAGGAGTGCGATTTTCACTTGATGACGAGCACGATGAAGAAAATGCGAGTACAATGCTGATGTTGTATTATTTTAAAAAAGCACACTTTAGGCCCTGGCCACTCATGCATGTCTCCAGTATGACAGTGGAAATTGCCTATGGCCGACATCAAAATGCTCTGGTGTTGCCTCACAGGAGATGCTTTACCTGTGACAGTCTCCTCTGCACAGTAGTAAATTTTGTTGGTTGTTGAAGAGAGATTTGAGGTAGTTCCCTCTGAGGAGTTTGTCTGAAGCTGAGTATGCTGCCCATGTGGCGACTAGGTTCATACTCACAAAACATCGTGTACTATCAGGAACCCCCCCGGAGTTTGTAGCCGAGATCGCAAACAACAACAGCAACAAAAGCACATTTTCCCTGCCACATGATCGTGATACTGTAATGGGGTATTCCACATATAGTACGGCAGATAATGTGGCATTTTTAATGCATGATGGGTGATGAAAATGAAACATGTGTTCTTAGACAAGAAAAGATAAAGGATGAGTTTTATAGTAACGTATCTGCCTTGTATGTTGATTTCTTGAATCCTTCATCCAATGCTTATGATTTTTTGTTCTATTTCAGCCTGGTTCTACAGACGAAGACTCAGATTAGTGGATATGACTCAACCATCAACTTCAGCGCATCATCCAAGACCACATCTCAGGACCACAGAGGAAAAGGAGTGATGTATCACAAAGCACCAAACACAAAAAAAACAGAAAACAGTAGTTGACAGAGACTGAGGAAAGCTGATTTGACAAAGAGGCAGAAAACAGATTTGGATGGAAGGCTGAGCCATCTGAGCCAACAAGGTTGCCTGCTGATCCTGTCCAAGTGTTTCAGCTGTTTTGTGATGATGATGTAATCTCCCTGATTGTCGAGAACAGCATTCTCTATGCCCGTTCCAAAGGTAACAATACATTCCTAGAACTCCGATGAAGTGTAAATCCGGCATTGTTTGTTGCCACTCTTCAAGACTCCTTTTTGCCGTGCTATGATGTGTCTAATAAGCATTTTCTGCCTGGAATCTTACTGAGATAGACTCAGTATCTCATAAAGTGAAATTCCTCAAATCAACTACGTTAGGCGCCACTGATCAATCTCATAAGTTTCTAACTTCTTCAGATTCCAAGAACCAATGGCATGTGATAGTCAATCATACATTTGCGCAAACATTGCAAAACAGTTTCATGGAAACCAATACGTTTTGGACTACAGTTGTGAGTCTTGAAACCCCTGATTTGACTTTGAGCATAAAGACAGATGGATGCAAGCGAGTCCCAGCTGAGGTGGACAGTGGTGTGGCTGATTTCTGATCGCAAGGCAGACACAGGCTTCTTATGAATTAGAATGTTCCTCACCTGAATCATGCTGATAAAACATTCCTTATGGACCATTCCCAACAGTATGAGACTCACTAAAATCCCATGAAAAGTGAAAGCACCTGGCACATTTGTGCATGGACACAATAGTTAATGACGATTCTTAGTGTGACATACAATGTGTCACGGTGAACAATTTGTTATCTCCACAACGCAAGAAATGTCATGAATGAGAGATTTCAAATGTCTGCACAATTGCGTATCACTTAATCAATCGATTATTGTTTTGGATATACTCTGTCAACGCAAAATACGGTACATTGTAATAATAATTTGTTTGTTTGATATTAACAAAAAGACTACTGTCTTTGTTACATTTTTGTTGTTTTTTAAACATTGTTAAAACATACATAAAAACTTATCATTAGTTGTGTTTGTGCTGTTTCTGTATCTGGCTCCTTATTTTTTCAAATTATAAGATGCTGACATAACCAGCTATAAAATATATCTAAGCAAAGACTGGGCACACTACACCCCCAAGGCATCAATATCCAACAATAACCAAACACACATACTCACCTCTTCCACACCATTGGCAAAATCCCCTACCAACACACACACATACACACACACATACACACACACTTACATACACCACCACCACATCCCCTTCACTCACTTCATACAGTAGTTACAGCAACCCTCCATCTATTTAATCTTAGTTTTGTATTATCCTTCCCCTTAAATCCCCCCCCCACCCCCTTTTTTTTTTTTTCTTCCCCCCCCCCCCCTTACCATTATTATCAATCCACCATTACCACAACCATCACAAAGATATCACACCATCCCAATAAACTGGACACACAACCCTATCATATCACACACACACACCTCCCCTGACGCAACCCCCCCCCCCCCCCCCCCCCCCCCTCCGTTTCCTCTCCCATAATCCCCCTGGCCGCATGTCATTTCCGCCCACCAAACACATGGACAAGAACGGATAAGTCATTTTTCATTCTTTTTTTCGTTTTTTCGTTGTTTGTACTGTCCCACATGTTAAATGTGATTTATTTTTTCGCCTGAAGAAGACCCAAATGGTTGAAATGCATCGTGTCTTGTCTTGTGCTTTGTTTGTCAATGTCATTGGCGGTAAGTTCTAAACAAACTCTATTCCTAATCTTGCTTCGTTCGCCGCCGTCAGTCACTCCATTTTGAAATTTTTTTAAGCAAAGATGGTTTGAAGACAGTCAAGTGAAAAGTGAAAAACCCCTCTCCTCTCACTACCACGATCCCATATATGGGATCGACCTATTTACTCTTTAATGGTAACATTGTTGATGAAATAAACCAAAAAGACTATCAAATATCATAATTGTGATACAAAAACTAAATTATTTATATAGTTTTATTAGAAAAAAAAAGTTGGTAGCATATGGGTTAAGAACAAATGAAACGTCCATGACTTGCCAGCATTCCTAGGTTGACCAGTCAGTTTCTCTTATCACACTGTGTGTCTATGAGCGCAGAAGCTGCCACACTGTTGTGTCCTCCTGATTGGCCAAATTCCAGTTGGGGAGACTGGCAACGTAGCTCGTGTTGCACCCTCACACTGAGTCTCCCGGACTCCACTGCACTTCACCCTCTCCACAGAAAGGGCTCCATTCGGCCTCTCCCACATGTCTTCTCTTGCCACAAAAGCCCCACCGTTGTCTGGCAGCTCCCTGTCTACGCCCCAACAGGCTGACACGTCTTGCTGTTAACCGTCCCCACACAGGAGACAATTCTTCTTGTCGATGGCTCCGAGGCTACAGCAACCTCCACTGTCTTACGTCCCAACCCAGGAGACAATTCTAAACCGTTGTCGGCTTCAAGGCGACAGCAAACCCCTGCTTCTCGCTGCATCCTTGAGCCCTCAGCAAGACGGGCGAGTTCCCTTCCCCTTAACCCCTTCCCTGCCACAGTACAAGTGCTTTTCTGTATTGCTGTGTTGTCTGTTGTGCTGTTACTGTCTTGTCAGTACAACCTTGAGTTAATCTGACAATAAATTGTTTCAGTCAGTCAGTATTGCTGTGTGCCAGGGCCAAATTTTGCTTTTTGCAGTAGGTTCACTCATCTGTTCACTACTCATTCATTTATTGAGATATCTCTTAGATTTTTTGCATGTTTTTTTCTTATACCCTCTGCTATGATGTGGTGTCATAATAATTTGATTTGGCTGGTCATAAGTATGATAAAAATCAATATAATCAACTATTTTTGTAATAAATTGACACTTTTTCTGCATACGCACACACATTGCAGCACATCAAACCAAAGAGAAAAGTGAAAAAACTGTGATTTTATTGACTGAACATTATACAAACATCTGGTATTCATATTACTGTCAGCAAATGTTTTTCTGTGTGGTAACACATGCATAATTAGGGGTACCCCAATCCCAGGGTAAAGGGACAGAATTTTGCTTTAGTGGTAGGTTTAGTAATCTGTTCAATACTCATTCATTTATGGAGATATGTCTTAGATTTTTTGCATGATTCTTCCTTAGTGGCTGGTCTATAATGAGATCTCATAATATTTTGATTCTGTTGCCAAATAGTTTGGTAAAAAGTATTATGATAAACTTTTTTGAAATAAAATAATTGTTTTTGAACATACACACACACATTGAAACACATCAAACCACACAAAACAATGAAAAAAATGGGTGTTTGTATTGGCTGAGCATCATACAAACATCTGGTATTGATATCATTCCAATCAAATGTTCTTTTATGTGGTAATACATGCATCACTGGGTTACCCCAATTCAGGAGTAAAGGGACAGAATTTTGATTTTGTGGTAGGTTCACGTATCTGTTCACTACTCATTCATTTATTGAGATATGTTAGATAGTTTGCAGTTTTCCTCCTAATAGCATGAGGTATTATGTGGTATCATAATATTTTGATTTTGGTGGCACTAGTATAGTAAAAAGTAACACAATCAACATGTTTTTGTTATAAAATGACAGTGTTCGAGCACACACATACACACTGCAACACATCAAACCAGACAACACATAGAAAAAATTGGTGTGAGTATTGCCTGAACATCATACAAACATCTGGTATTGATATCATTGCCAGCAAATCATCTTCTGTGTGGTAATACATACATTTTTGGGGTACCCCAATCCCAGGGTAAAGGGACAGAATTCTGCTTTTGTCAGTAGGTTCACTCATCTGTTCACTACTCATTCATTTATTGAGATATCTCTTAGACTGTTTGCATGTTTTCCCCTTATACCTTGTGGCATGATGTGATGTCATTACATTTTGATTTTGTTGATAAGTAATATGGCAAAAAGTAACATAACCAACTTTTTTAGTAATGAAATGACTGTTTTTGGGCACACACACATACATTGCAGCTCATCAAAGCATACAAAACATAGAAAAAATTGGTGTTAGTATTGATTGGACATCATACAAACATCTGGTATTGATATTATTGCCAGCAAGTCTTCTTCTGTGTGGTAATATACATCTTTGGGGTACCCCAATCCCAGGGTAAAGGGACAGAATTCTGCTTTTGACAGTAGGTTCACTCATCTGTTCACTACTCATTCATTTATTGAGATATCTCTTAGATTGTTTGCATGTTTTCCCCTTATACCTTGTGGCATGATATGATGTCATTACATTTTGATTTTGTTGATAAGTAATATGGCAAAAAGTAACATAACCAACTTTTTTAGTAATGAAATGACTGTTTTGGGGCACACACACATGCATTGCAGCTCATCAAACCATACAAAACTTTGAAAAAAATGATGTTAGAATTGACTGAACATAATATAAACATCTGGCATTGATATGAATGCCAGCAAAGTCTGTTCTGTGTGATAATACATACATATATAATTGTAGGTACCATAATCCAGACATAAAGGGACCAAATTTTGCCTTTTGCAGTAGGTTTACTAATGTGATCACTACTGACTCATTTACTCAGACAAGTCTTACATCTTTTGCATGTTTTTTTCTTGCATCTTTGGCTATAACCTGATGTACTAATAATCAGATTTGTTAGTAAACAGTAAAATTTGATGAAATCAAATCTTATGACAGTTTTCAAAAGAAAAACAGTCATATTGCTGTATATAAAACCACACAAAACACTAGAAAAACTGATGTTAGTGTTCACTGGATGCGAGGAGAAACATCTGGTACTCACTCAGTACATGTCTGTACACTAATCCAGTACTTCTTTCTGTACATCTCGCAGGTTTCTGGGGTTGTTCTTGGGTTGAGCAGCCTCACTTATAACCCAGTCTGATTATTTCCACCAGTTGAACAGTCTGGTCACACTCATGAATGAATCAGAGTTTCAGAAGAAACACCACCATGAAGATGAAAAAAAAGAAAAACACACACGCACTCAACAATATAAAAACACAGAGATAAAAGCACGCACTGACTAACTGAAGATCTATGAAAAAAAAATGCACTGCAAAACTAAGCTGTGCTACAGGATCCACACTACTCCCAGCAGTTGAACTTAGTGTGATAATCCATGTAGCACTGTGGATAGCACAGTGCAGGCTTGGAGGGACAGGAGGGGCAGTGGGACCGCACATCACGCCTGATCTTCTGCTTCTTGGTGCAGACCCTGCAGGCCCTCTGTGGTGCTGCCTCGTTGGGTGTTGGTGGGATGGGGAACATGAAATGCCTCTCCATCAGCCTCACTTCATCGTCGGACCGGTAGCAGAGGTATAACTTGATCACGAACCTGACACGCTTGAGGGGGATGTATTGGAGAAATATAAGCCTACCCTTCCAAAGGAGTAGGCTTTCATCCACACACACCACTCACCGTGGCTCATACACCTCCTGAAATCTTTCATGTAGGTGGTCCAGTACTGGGCGGATCTTGTACAGCCGGTCATACTGGGGATGGTCTGGTGGTGGCATCGCAGAGTTGTCGTGAAAGTGGCTAAATTGTAGGATGATCTGAAATAGGATTGAAAACATTTGATCAGTGTGTGTAAACAAGCAAACACACACACACACACACCAGAAACAATCAAGTACACATACAAACATTTGTACACACACACACACACAGACACACACACACACCATAAACAATGACACACAAATACACCACATAGACGTATACACACATACACACCACATACAAGCACACACATACACACACATACCATAAACAATGACACACAAATACACCACATAGAAGCATGCACACATACACACCATATAGAAGCACACACACACACACACACACACACACACACACACACACACACACCACAGAAGCACACACACACACACACACACACAACAGAAGTGCACACACACACATTACAGAGAAGCACACACACACACACACACACACACACACACACACACACACACACACACACACATCATCCTCATCTATTGTAATGCTAAAAAGAAAGACATAGAAAGGAGTTGGAGAGGGAAGGTGGAAGGAAAATGAGAACAAGTAAACAGAGAGAGAGAGAGACTCAGAGAGAGTAACGAAACTTACTTGAAATCTGTTTCTTGTCATTACTGAGCTGAAGACTGGAATGCGGTACAGCACCTTCTTCGACCAGTACAGCTCAATT
>CM031622.1:56004988-56047782 GCA_018398815.1 Conus ventricosus | reverse complement strand
GCAGGCAGTCGCACGATTCCCATCAGTTCCCACTGATTTGCATTGTAATACTGGGGCAAGATTGTCGAGCTCCACGCCCTCTGCCACGCCCCCTTATTTGATGCTGTCCAGTGCCTCTAGCTCTTCCCCTGCCCCTACCACGACCTCTCTGTGCTGGTGCTGGGAATCGGCTCTGGTTCTGATTCTTGGTCGGAATCATGGCCGGTATCGCTCTTGACCAAACATCATGTGGGTCGAAGTCCGGGCCTTCTTCTTCGTGACCGCCACGAGTTCCGACAAAAGTGGATGGTGCTGGTTACCGTCCGTCTCTCCCTCATCACTATCACTGTCACCTGATGCTTGGAAGTCTTCGTCACCACCAACAACATCATTCAACACTTCATCTAAAACTTCCAGTGCGCTATAATGCTTCAAAACAGGTCGCCGTGTCGAGCTTCGTCTCTGATCCGCCATCTTGATTATGATAATCAGCTCGACCCTTCTTGAATACTAAACCGACAATTTACTAACACTTCAGTACACCGATAAAGGGATAGAACTGTTATTTAAACACCCCAGTAGAGTCAGGGACAATTTCTAGGGTTATTTCCCGTGCCGATTTTCGAAATTTCGATGACGAAGATACCCCGTAATAGACACGGTTACGGGCGTACAGGATCGCGGAAATGACCCCGTAATAGACACGGGGCAAGCAGGGAAGAGGTTAAGTGAGTCACACACTTCCTGGTTTTCCAAGCATCTTATATCCATTCTCAAACAAGAGAGAACCCGAGTTAAACTGTGTCAACCTCGGGGTATGTCAGTGGAGGAAGGACTAGTGCACAGCCCAAACACACTCACAGCTTGCTTACAATCTCATTCATATATCATGCATTCGTCACATCAAACCACTAGTAAAGTCTATAACTTTACTACACATGATCATAGAAAGAAACATCAATGCATATGGAATCAAACAAATAAAACATTCTCTCTTTCCTTGAACTTCACAAAACCATTTATCTAAATCATCATTTAACTAACCCGGGTATAAATAGATTCTACTTCACCTGGCCAGGTGATCTTAAACTATTTACGAATCACTGTCTTTTCTTTTCTTTTTTTTTTCTTTGTTTCTTTTCACTGTCACTTTCACAAGCACAACACAACTGCTGGCACTGGTCAGGTTAGACTGCTGGCACTGGTCAGGTTAGACCGCTGGCGTTGGTCAGGTTGGACTGCTGATGAGAGTGGCGCTGCCAGGTATGAGGTCGAACCCCGGTTCAGATGAACAGTGACTATCAGACATCGATCTGTTCTTTCTTTCTTCCTGCATTAACGCATTGCACTCTCTCTCTCTCTCTCTCTCTCTCTCTCTCCTCTTCTAGTCTGCTCTATCAAATGGACATGGTTGCTTTTCTTTTCTTTTTCTTTTTTTTTCTCTTCATCAGTTAGCAACTCTCCCTCTCCACATCTCTCCTTAGTCCTCCCTCTGCAGACTCTATCTCGTGCTAATGCCTCAACTTGGTTCTCTTCTCTCCTCCTCTCATCTCTCTGCCTTTTCTCTCGAGCAGAGCCTACACCCAGAACCTCTTCCTCTCTCTCTCTGTTTGTTCTCCCTCTTTCACTCACGCATTCCTATCTTATCCTAAAACCCATCTGTCAAAGGGCGAGTACCATTGGTCAGTCTCTTCCCGCCTTATACTTGAGTTGCCTCCCCTCTCATTTCATTGGATATATAAATCATGACAGTCACATCTACCTGCCTTGCTCTCTGTGGTGGTCAATGGTCATTTAATTAATTAGCTAGATCTCACCCCCACCACACAGTACCTTCCTCTCTCCCTTTCCGGCGATGTCGACTTAATTGTGGACACTGGTCCACAAATTGGCCGGATCAGTCTGGCCCAGACGTTGCGATCCGTCTGGCCAGACCTATTGAAACGTTGGTCAGCCACTCCGACTGTCTACGGGGCCGGTGCTGTCTCCGAGGAGGATTAGGATTAGCCTCCTCGCTGTGCCCAAATTGGCTGAGGCGATGCTTGAAGGCGTCGGCCCGACACATGAGGCCGTCTACCTGGCGCCCAGAGTGTTTGAGTTGGAGCTTATGTCCAAACAAACTGGCTGGCGACTAACCACGAATTCGGTTTTCTATTTTTGTCCGTGACAATTTCCCCCTTGCAAAAGACTATGCTCCGCATTGTCTCAAAACAACGGTACAAAAAAACAACAACCGAATTTGCTGACACACAGCTACACGTGCAAAGTTTGGAAAATACTTTACAACAAACGGTTTATAATTTATAAAATATATCATTAGTGAATACCACTCCAATGAGTTATCATTGACGTGCGCTTTTGCCTTATTTCAACTCATTTTCTGATAACCTCTGTGCGCACCTATGCAATTCCCCTACCTGCGGATTTGCCATCTCTCCTCTTCACAACTACTTTGAAGAGCACAATATAATATCACGATCCATGACACTTCACTGAGGAATCTCCATCCTCACTTATTGCAAATAATGCATCACTACACAAGCGACTGTATGCTCCAAGCATAACTACATTCACATGAACAAGTCTCACAAGGAAAATATGAACAAGTCTCACACAGAAAATATGAACCATAGCCAACTGGGAATGAACCCATATCCACTCAACATAACTGTAATCAACACATATTATCAACAAAGTAGCTATGCACCCCGGGTATGACTGACTTCCTCTGAGTTGCAGCTTGCTAGACTACACGACTTAAATAGTCAGCTCCTACATTCTGTCGACCTGGAATGTACTGAATTCGATACCTGTAGGGCTGCAGTGCCATTGCCCAGCGCAGCACCCTGCTGTTTTTCAGCTGCGCCTTTGTGCTGAGTCTCACGCTGAATATATTTGCGGAGAAAATTCGCATGGAAAAGTTTTGGTTTCCCATTCACATCAATTCGGTAATCCCGATCTACCCTTTCAGTGATGGTGAATGGTCCTTTCCAATGCATCAGCAGCTTGTTGTGATCCGTGGGAAGCAGTAACAGGACTTGATCTCCCGCCTTGAGGGATTGCTTCCTCACCTTCCTGTCATATTGCTTCTTCTGAACGACCCTAGCCTCCTGCAAACCTTCCCTTGCAGCCTTACATGTCTCATACCTGTGCCCACCTTTGGAACAGGGCGAGATTGGGCCAATCAGATCAACAGCCACTCTCCTGAACGGTGTGTCAATTAAAGGGGGATGTTTAAGAGGCGCCTTCCTCCTCACCCCTCTTGTGGCTGACCTTTGACACACATCACATGACATGCAGAAACGCTTTATGTCCGCCATTGCTCCTGGCCAGTGAAAATCAAAGATTCGGTCGGCTGTTTTGCCGGTGCCGAGATGACCTGCCATGAGCGACTCGTGACCCACTGACATGACAGTGTCACGATAACATGCTGGTACCTCTAACTGAGTTGTCACCTTGCCTGTCTTCCCCTTGGTGAACACTCGGTACAACAGCCCGCCTTTCACAAGAAATTCTGTCTCACCTCCTCTAACCACCTGTTTCTCTCCACCTCTTGCCAACTCCCAAGACTTCACGAGCGAAGGGTCTTGTTCCTGCGCTGCCCTAAACTCATCAGGCGACCACGGCAGTTCTGACTGCTGCATTAAGTCGCTTGAGTCAAAGTCTTCAATAGCGTGAGACGGAAAAAGCAGAAGAAACAAATTGTGCGCTGGGTCTGTTTACTGTTAGCGGTCTTGTGTCCGACCAAAGACTGTACGGCCTACGGAACCGACACCCTGGAGTGTCAGGAGATAAAAGTCTCGCGCTAGTACTGAAAGCATGGAGAATAGCGAACTACACACTGCTTTGGTGTCTGTATCGCGCTTATAGCTGACCAATATTTACACAACGACTGCACACAGCCAAGCCCTGGTACACCGAGAAAAGCGGAATTGTCTTTGTCCACAACACGCTGTGAGCTATTTTCACGTGCCGGAACGAAGTATCTGTTCCGAAGCGCTTGAATTCTTACACATACACGAACACATACGCGTGCGCGCGCGCGCGCGCACACACACACACACACACACACACACACACATGCGCACACGCATGCACACATGCGCGCGCACTCACAATATGTACATAAAAGTAGAAACTTACCGTCAATACCCTCATTATGATTATTAACATTACAGATGTGGGTTTAGGTATGAACTTTTAACAGCCTGACTAATGGAAAAAAACAAAACAAAAACAAGACCGGCGCTTGACGAAAAACTGCTGCAACCCAAAGTCGAGTTGTGTGTGTGTGTGTGTATGTGTGTGTGTGTGTGTGTGTGGTGTGTGTGTGCGCGCGTGTGTGTCTGTGAGAGAGAGAGAGAGAGAGAGAGAGAGAGAGAGAGAGAGAGAGAGAGAGAACGAGAAAGAGAGTGAGAGAGGAATGGTTGAGTAAACATGACTACACAAGACACTGCACGCAAATTTACCACTTATAAAATCAATAGGGAAGAAAAGAAACATGCACAGTGTACACCGGCGCGCATGCAAAAACTGAGAGAGAGAGAGAGAGAGTGAGAGAGACAGAGAGTGAGAGAGAGAGAGAGTGTGTGACATAGAGAGAGAGGGAGGGAGAGATTGGGGTGGGGAGGATGACTGATTGAGAATACATACATAAAGAAACAGACATGCACGGATACCTTTGTACACATAAAATCAATAAAAGCTTGCAGAGAACATGAAAACCTACATTCTAACTCACTTGCTCCTCCACCAAGTTTTTTGGGCGAAAGTGGCCTAAAAGGCCGCCTTTCCCCTTTTCTCTGACAAGTAAGACTTCAAATAACCAAAAAATAACGATTATCTACAAACAACATAGCAGTGTAGGTTATCCTTTTTAAATACTAAGTTACAAAACTTTTCAATTTTAGGTGTGGGGGGTGTAATCCCTATGTTATTTCCTGATCGTTTCAATAACCTCATTTTCTGCGCAAAACATTCTTCAATGAGTTCTCTTCTTTATGTGAAATAACACTACAGTCTTCTAACTGTTCTCTAAAGTCTTTAAAACCCGAGTTATATTATCTGGCTAAAATCCACACACTTATCCCATCATGTGCTTCCGCTGACAGCCCATCTTTGACAAAGTGTTTCTTTTTTTAACTATATCTTTTTCTGCCGACAGTCCATCTAAATAAAGAGTGTCTGCGTTCCTACAAACCCTTTTATAAAAGTATTCTAACACACACTCAGATAGTGCAAGGATTAACTAAATATACGTCATTGTCTGTCCATATACCCTTCTATCATGATATGCTTTGTTCCTTTTAGTGTTTGACAGAAAATCACAATATGATCAAAATATAGCGATAAACTGTTTGTAATAAGTCAAGGACAAAATATTTTTTTTTCCACAACCAGTCTGTGCCCACAAATCATTGAACAAGGAGGGGATTTTATCATAAAGTTTAACTCTCCATAGTTTTTATAACCGAATTTAATCAAATCCTAAGTTATTATTTTTATCATACACGTCCGCAAACAACTTGTTCAGAATAATAAAAACCCTAAGAGGCCCTAAATGTGTAAGATAAATCCAATTCAGTTCTGGTAAATTGTTTCTATTTAAGTCCACATTGAATTTGGTTGCTTGTTGATCTGATCTAAAATACCTCACCATTTGTGAAAAACGACGAAGGTAACGTTAAGGCGTTTAACGTCTAAGTTTTGCCCAGCTAATATTAAATTCCTTTATAAGGACGTCACTAACACGCCCACAACCCCATCCCTCTCCACATCCTAAAAGACAGAAAAAAAAAAAAAAATTTCAAATACCATTGTGAACGGTCTCCTAATTTTCTGCTTGGAAAGAATGTAATTGGAGAAGCTTTTTTTTTTACAACTGTTTCTTTTCTGTGGAGATGTACTGTTTATTTCCCATACGGCGTTATTTCAATTTCTTTCCGACTATTGTCGTCCGGCATAATACTTACATGTAAAGGGCCAGAGTTGAATGCATTTCTGAAACTATTTTGACTGCTAAAATAAGTAAATGGGCATATGAATTCAAATTTTATGTCCCATTCTAAATATGGTTCTAAGTGCCCATTTTGAGGTCAGTTTTCGAACTATTTTTAAATTCTATACTGTCCAACTATTATTTGCCTCTATATTGCGCAGTTATCTAGTTTAGGAAACTTTTTGCTGTCGCAACCTCTTTGCGTTATAAATCACCATCTTTAGTGAACTCAAAACCATACAAAGAAGCGCCTATTCTCACGTTCTGTTCAAAGTCCGCAACTTCTGCAAGTCTTATAATCTAAAGTTAGTACACCTCACAGAGGCCTAATGTAACGTCCTGATTCTTCTGGCCCACGCGACAATAATTTTTAGTAACGTATTATTTTATTTCCAAAACAATGTGCAGGTTATCCCATTTCACAACTTTCCCGCTTTGTCTTGATTTTTATATAAATGAACCAGCCCTCCGCCACACAAACTAATCTTTTAAACTGTAAATTAGGGATTGTATAATTACATAATCGCAATATGCAGCTTTCCCTGACGGAAGATGCTCTTAAAACAGTTGAGGGCCTCCATCATATAAAAATTCACCCAGTGCCTTCATCAACTCATCCAAATGACATAGAGTAATGATTTAATGCAAGATCATGCGATTTAACTCCCCACTCATAAGTAGTTTTGTTTTAGAAACTCTAAAACAGAACGGACCGATTGACAGTTGTAAAGCCTAACATTTTAGCAGCTCTTTAATCAAATAGTACGGACAACTTCTTCTTCTCAGGTTTGAAGGTCAACATTGTTTTCAGATTCTGCAATGTTTACTTTGAGAGCAAATGTCGAAGTTACTCATTGCTTCTTTAGGCGAGCAAACCCGGTAATAACCATCAGGTATGGTTAACTGGCTAACTAATTTGGCCTCTATTAATAACTTATTTTAATCTTATTATTCTCCTTGGCTTGGCTTAAATAAACAACGACTTTGTAGAATAATTCATGGAGCGCGACCGTTTTGTTACCTCAATCGTTCTTAACTGCATGCTCATAAAAACGAAGGACGGTCCCTTGAGTTGTTATTTTACAAACATTTTTTTAAAACAAATTAAAAATAGTGCAATTCAAAAATATACTGATGCAAAATATACTGTTTTGGGCCGCACTACAAATCTTAAAAATATAAACAACTGACACCCTCGACATTTTTCTTGGCCCAACTGACACCTTTCTAAAAAGGTAAATACTCCATTAAGCAGATATCTAACACCCCCTGTTAAAAAAGACTACATCGCAAAAGTATTGTTTAGTCATCCGATGCAGTTTTATATCAGACCCGAGTTTAAACTTTGCTGTGTTTTGTGCATCAACTGGGTGTGGAGTGTCTATGCTTGATCACTTAAATCAATCCTAATCCTTTGGTTAGTGCCGTGTATAGATTCCATTTCTATTACAACCGACAGACGTATTATACTGAACTGCCAGCGCCATTACAAATGACAAACCGTTTAATCCATTCCGCAACAAATAGACATGAAGGCTTTTGAAGAACTGTAACGATTCAAAAAAACAATCAAGACAGACATATAGACAAAAGTTGGAACATAATGCATGGCTTGGCATCCCTTATGTGAAAATAATGGGGGGGGGGCGTGCACATAAATTAAAGTATGATGAATCCTCCTATACACATCTTTCTCTACAGGCACAGCTGTTCACCTCAGGTCCATAGAGCAAGAGCATAAAACAGCATGGACAACATTTATCTTAGACACTTCAAAAGGCCTAACTAAAGCCGGAATAGAACGAATAAATGACTCTAATCGTACTTACTTTGTGTCTTGCTAGCTCAACAAGCACAGGCAATAGCGAGCACTAACTGATCCATCTACTGGCTTTGATGCACAAAAAACAATACTTAGCAAATTTGAGAATGCCATTAGTATTCTACAATGTTGATATACCTTCAATTATAAAAAAGGTACCAAAATTTTTACAATACGCAAGATTCAAAAAGTAGACTTTGACTGTTAGGCACAGGTTTATACACGCAACCTTTTTCTGACCTCAGACTCCAGTAGGAACAATAATGAACTACAACAATCAAATCTTGTTGCAGAAATGAACAGAAGGTTGGACAAAACGACATAAATTCTCGGCCAGTAATATTGCAAGCAGTAACATAAACAAGATGACCCCCCCAAGACTAAGTCATTCCAATCCCCGCGCCCAAAGCCCAAAGTCCATTGAAGACTCAGCAAATCTCGCGGACTCTGTTCGCGATGACCATGAATATGAAAAGACAGCGCTTGTTCTAGGATTAACGGCCTAGGAATACTTTGTCTTTATCTTACTAAAAATTAACCCAACTATTAAGAGAACTAAAGTCCATAAGTGATCGGGCCTAAAGCCAACAACAACTTTTGCTAGCAGTAGACAAAAGCCAACAAACAACACCCCCAATTATACCCGGTAAGAGTCTATAGCATTACCGGCTAATTTTTTTTAATAAATCCCGCAAGATGATCAGCGTTTTTTTTACCCATGATTTATCAGGCGGCGTATGGGCATGGTGGTGGAGGCACTGGCATAGACCACTCCACCTGTCATAGCCAACACCCTTGAACTTATTGCAAATCCTAATGCCGGTTATAACGCATGCTAATGTGGACCTCCTTGCTCTCTAAAACAGTTTTCTTTATTCATTCTGCTAGCGTTGTGTCTTCATATAAATTCTTTTGATAGTATCTCTTAATTCTGCTCACTTAGTTTGAAATTGTTCTCTGTTAGTAGACCAACGCTTCTAGTCTTGCTGATCTGACTTGTTCCAAAGATCTTTTAGTCTTTGGGATTATTCTTCTAATATCAGACCCTGAAGTTTGGCGTCATCAGCCACAACGAGTTTTTTCTTTTTCCGCTCTTTTTATATGCTCATCTCTTTCACCCAGTTTTGCTAAAAGTGTTTGTTAATTCGCCTCTATGGTCTTAAAAGCATGATCAAGGGCTCTATTTCTACGCATGGGTAGCCGGAGAGTCGTGTATAGTTCCTTAATGCTGTTTCTTCTGAAAAAACTGGTTTCTGCTCTATTGAATTTATAATATCATTCCTATTGAATTAATTCTTTAGTTGCATGTTTTGCATTTGGTTATCTGTTGGGAGTTCCTGCAGTGTGTTTTTGAAGTTAGCAACTGCATCCTACTTATCTAATTTTGGTTTAGTAATGCCCAGGCGATTTTGATCGCACACTACTGAGCATTGTCAATTGTACTCTTTTTAAAAACTTTAGATGAGTCTGGTTTAGATGTAAGCTGAACAAGGTTGTCCTTGGACGCTCCTCACAAACATGGTCATCTTTTACTTCAAAATCATTAGGGTCCTAAAATCGTGAGGTTCTTGGCCTAAACTTTGGTAAATGATCTAACCTTACTTTCTGTTAATTCACGCCGCAATGATAGCGCTGAGCGATGCTGTGTCAAAGGGATATTTCACTCATGTCGTCTCCAGGATCAAAAACATCAAAACTTCATCTTCAATGCCTGCCATGTTCCCTTAAATAAAATAACTTTTTTTATTTTGTTTTATAAAAAAATGACAAAATCATATGGCTTCGATTCTTGACACCGCAAGAAACTGCTAAAGAGCCCAATGGCGTGAAGGGAAATAAGCGGAAAATTACTGTTCCAAATAATCACATCTACTATTGAGCTGAACAAATTTCTTACTGATAAAATTTCCAGACCTAGGAGCAGATATGTAATGTGCCAGGCTCTGCGCGCCATACTTTCCGAAAATAGAACTCGCTTATCAACAACAAGACCCCAAACAGTACAGTTTGTACAGAATTTGGGGCCGGGCAATACGTTAAGAAAATTTCTATAAACTTAGGGGCAAGAAATATATACGTTACACAATGCAGACATATTTTAACCTATTCTGAACAAAGGCTACCGGGAAAGAAAGGGCATGAATCTTAGCGTTTCAGGAATCAAAAATGAAGAAGATAGGCGCTGGAGATTCTAAAGACTGCAAAGCCTGAAAGCTGCAAATTTTGCTTTGGAAAACGCTTTTTCCACTCCCTTAGATTTTGATTGTAAAGAGCACAGCACCAGCTTTCAAGGAAGACATTAAAAGACAGATTGTCATATGAACTAACTTTTAATGAATACAAACGGGTTAACAAATCATCAGACACCGGAGCAAAGTACTGCATTTCTGACATCACGTTTAGAGTTAGAATGACGTTGGTTAGTCAACCCTAATTTAGCAAGGCTGATTGGAGCAACAATATCGAGTCAAAAATTAGCAATATATTACGAAAAAGAGTGATTCATCCATAAACATACCCCAAAGCAGGGGGCAGACACTAAATGGAATTTTAGTTTTAGTGTCTCTGCAAAGATCGCTTAAAGTTATTTTTTATTGCTGTGGGGTGGAAGATGAAGAAACCGTTCGAAAGAGGAAGTGGAAAGTTATTAATCCTTTAAAATAACGAAAAGTACAATGTAACTATAGAAGGGTATGTCCTAACCAAATCTACGCTAGCGGGCTTAAACCTTACAGCTTTTTGATGAAATAAGAAAACTGTTTGGAGTCTGGAGTGAATAAATCTCAACAGATTTGACCTGTGGTCTATAAGAATATACACTTCCAATGTTAGGCTTGATGATTATTTAACAACGTAATAACTGTTTTTATGGATTTGACCTAAGGTCACATAGGATAATCAGTTGCATGGAAGCGGAGAACCGTGTGAGAGACTAATAAACATGTCAAAGATTGATAAAGAATAAGAAGCCGATAAAACCGCTTAATGTACATTTTGTTTTTAATATATGATGCGCAGCAGAATAATGAAAAAACAGATAAAAGATAACAATACTAAAATTATAATTTAATGTCTAAAAAGCAGTCCTGTTCAGGTTTAACCAAAGTGCCTACAGCGCCGCCAAAAGAAAGATAGTAGAAAACCCTAGCAATAAAAAACCTTCAGAATTAACCAATATACACAAATGCAACAGAAACTAGAGCAAGACCTTTCAAGATACAGCAAAACCAAACGAAGGTATATCTGCTGGCCTGTTAATGCTGTTACATATGTTAATACTGGAGCACAACGATAATGCAGCATCGGCAGAAACAGTGTAGGGCCTATTAGCAACGGGCATAGGCGCACCCGCAGCTTTAACCTCTAGGAGGTTTGGTCTTTAGCTCTACGGTCTGTGTTCATTAGCTGTAAGTGCGCTGGCAAAAAAATTAAAACTAAACTCCAAAGCACACATGCTATGGTTCAACTAATAACGGCGAAACTAGTTCGTATAAACTGACAATAAAAAAAGCTCTTGTTGGACTCAAACATCACACGGATTGAAGAATTTAATCGTTACAGAGCCGATTTTGATGACTACAAAAGACAAAAGTTTGATCTAGCAAAGACATGGCGAGGACAAGTTTTTCTCACAGCCAACGCCGAGCAGATAAAAAAGCGAATGCTTAAAAAAAGTAAACGAAACATTAAACTCTGTTTCCTAAACATCTCAACAGTAACAACATCGAAGGGTGGTTATTATACTTAGTTTATGAGTCCAAGCACAAAAAGACCGTTGATATTGATTCTGATTAAGTATTTTTTTTTAATTTAAATAAATAATTGAGTTAGAAAAGAAACTCAGCATGGATAAGATATAAGAAGACCGGACGAATTGTTTAGAAGGAAAGCTTGAGAGAGAAAAGCGATTATCACGATCACAGAATGTATTCTGTTCTAAGAAGTCCATGAACCAACAAACGTACAGGCAAGAGCGTTGTTTCATGCAATTTCTCAAGTTCCAAGTAAACTAACAATAGACCCGCCAGTTAAAGTATAGTTTAGCTGTTTTAATCGACAATGAAACAATAAAAGAAGAAAATCAAGAAGTCTGGGTCTCGACTAAACCACAGTCTATTCTTTCTCGTATTACTTAACACCTGGATTGGCAGAGACGAACTGCTTACAAGTTTGACGCAGCCGCTGAGAAGCCGAAAAGTCAGAAGGCTCTGGTTGTCAGAGGGCGAGAGTGTTTAGAAGATCAATATTAAAACAGGCTAAGTATGCACCAAAAGTATGCAAAGGCATACATTCCGCTACCCTCCAGCATAAGTCGGCAAAAGAGCAGTTCTAACAAGGAATTGCAGTACGACAAATGTTTATGTGGAGTGTTCTCTAGCAAGGCTTGCATCACGCCCGCAAAAACGCAGAGAGAGTGTCTAACTATTGGGATTACATCAATGATCTTAACTTTAGTGGGGTGACCTTTCCTGTTATATAGACAAATTGATCAGTTTGAAGAAAACAAAACAAACCAATAACTGTTAATGTCTACACATGGGATGAAGAAACAAATCATAAACAGCCGAATAAGAGACCGAAGTAACATCCCAACAATAGGCGAACCAGACCAAAAAACATGTTGACTTACTACTAGATCTTATCACCAGCGAGGCTACCGAGCATTACACATTGATACGCACGATGATTATACTAATGAATCGAGTACTTCTAAAGATCATGGCAAAAAAGATACTGTAGAAAATGTTTAACCAAGAATGCCATCTGTATCAAGCCGCGATCGAACAAAGAAACAAATTGTAAAAATTCTGTAGACTGTAATACAGAACTATTACCAAACCCCCACCCGGATCTAAAGTTAGTTTTAAGAACCTGGAAACGGATCAAACCCAGTCCATATTTTGTATTATCAGAGCTTAGAAACACACATTGTTCACTTATGAGGGCCATCGCCACAAAAACTTCGAAAAACAGTCTTAATGAGTAAGATCATACAGATTTGTTCATTTGCCTTCATTAATGTCAGGTCGGATGGCGTTCATTCAAATCCAGTATTATATAGAGGACAAAATGCTGCAGACTACTACATAGACGCATGCAGCAAGTGCGTAATGACTGTTCCTAATAATCTAAACTATCTGAAATTCAAGCTGACGCCTGAAGACCAGAACAGGAAATACGCAGCCACTCACTGTTAGGAAATGTGGGATTAGGTCTCTCATCAGATTACGCAGAGAATCCAACAGAAAGAGACCAGATCACATTAGTGGAAAGTTCCGGAGGATCAGCACACAGTAAATGCAATCTTACAACGAATATTTGATCCTAAGACATGGAAGCTGCTGTATTCTTTCATAACTTGCGAGTTACGACTCTCATCTTAATCTGAAACAGTGGAGACGATCTTTCAGTGTGTCCATGCATTGCACAGTCATCAGAAAAGTACATGTGCTTTTTAATCTGAAAAACCTTCTTTATATGACTCTATCAGCACATATGGGATCATTAGAGTCACTGCTATGTCCTTAAAGTCCCTGCCCAATACGGAAGATATTTTGACCCAACTCTTTTAAAAGGGCGTTTACCCTTATGATACATTGAACAATTGGGAAAGGTTTGACGCAGATACACTTCCACCTAAAAGCGCGTTCATTTCCTAGTCTTAGAGGAAAGGACATCATGATACGATACCAGCAATGCTCAAGATGCGTGGCAAGAAGATTAGATTTGTAAAACAATGGGATACTATCATGACTCCTACTTGAGGGCAGATACATTTTTGATGGCGACGTCCTTTGAAAATTACAGAAAGACCTGCATGAAACATTACAGCCTGGATCCCGCGCATTACATTATCTGCGCCCGGGATGAAGCTGGATTCTTACTTAAATTTTTACTGGAGAACAGGTAGATTAATTTTCAATTTTACCAATGATTCTGATGATGAAAACGGAATGCGTGGAGGAATTAGTATGGCGTCCGCATTCATACTGTAAAGCAAACAACCAATACTTGGAAGCGACTATGATCCGAGTAAAAAGTCTAACTATCTTATGTATTTAGATGCAAACAAATGTATGGATTCGCAATGCGCAATCAACATCCATTTACTAACTTAAAAAGTACACAGGGCGGCGATCCGAAAATATCAAAAAGGGCATTAAAGTGGTTGGCAGTTTAAACGCCTGATCGACATCACGGCTATATTAGAGAGATTACTATAGAATATCTCAGGAACTCCATGAACACTTAGTAATGAACTATCCATTTAGCAGCAGAAAGCCTAAAGATGGATCGCAAGAGAGCGCCTAATCTTTGTGCCTAAACTTCGAGGCCAAAAAAAATTTCCGTCTGTCATTACAGGCTTCTACAATTTTAATTAAGACATGGTTTGAAGTTGACAAGATGTTTCAATCGTATAATTTTGCTGTTTGATCAAGACAGTTTTCATGAAACCATACAACACGAAGAACACTGATCTCAGACTAAATCTGCAGATGCATTCAGAAAAAAAGGACTACTTCAAGCTGATGAACAACAGTTGCTTTCGGAAAGACTATGGATAAGCCGCACAAGCGTAAGATGTCAGATTAGGTCAACCAGAGAGAACGAAGCAATTAAAGCTGACTTCCAAACCTAATAATCAGGACTACAGAAAATTTCTGATCAGGCTTTATGGCATAATGATGAAAAAAAAAGAAATCCAATTGGACAAGCCCGTTTTTATTGGTCTTACTGTTTTAAGAATTATCAAAGCTTTTGATGTTAGGAATTCCTTTATGACTACTTAAGCCCTCGTATGCCTGAGTCCAGATTACTTTAAACACAGATACAGAATAGTTTGATATAGATATATCCTATGAAGATAATTAAAAAGACATGGAATAAGAAGTATCTAAAGGAGCAGAGTGGATGGTATGACACGTCCGATTATCCTAAGATTCGCCTTTACATCAATTACTTAACAAGAAGGTTTTAGGAAAGATGAAGGATTATTTACTGGAAAAGGTGATCAATGAGTAATGTGGTTGGCAAAAAAGTTACCGTAATTCAGGCCAGAGAAAATCATTAAGAAAGCAACAGGGAATTACTCGCAGTGTTGTGCAGTCAAACATACACAATACGAAACTACAAAGAAGCATTGTTTGGCAAAAATACATTTTCATCATGACAACGTAAAACTGCGATCTAATCAACATGAGATCAACACAGACGGTTGCAACAAAGAAGTCATTAGATAGAACAAACACAAAACGATGTGTTTGTTTAATCCAGAGATTTTCATATGCAATCGGGCACTGGATGAACCGCATAAACAGGTGGTTTAGATTTTTTCATTCAACTTTATTTATAAGATCAATCATAGCCTCATCCAATTCAAATTAAATCTTTTCTCATGTTAGCTTGACGCGTGTCGAATTTTTTTTTTTATATTACAAGATATCTTTTTCCCAATTTGGGGGTTTGAGTTAAGGCGATCTGGATGATTAGCATGCATTGATTTATCCTGACAAATGTTTCCTTAAAAGCATTACAACGCAGAAATGATTCCCACCAGTATCAATTTCAAAGTCTCTCCTTTACCATTACTTGTTCTGTTCTTCACTTCCTCTGAAGCTTCATTTTAAACACAAATATAATACGTAAATTAATTAAAGCGGAACAGTGTCTGTGGGATTATCTGCAGATTCTTCCTTCGCAAAAGAACCATTGAGGAGCCGGGTAATTTGTGTGGTCATGTTTCACGTAATAATACACGGGGGCGATTCAATTTTAACAATTCTTTTTTATTTCATATGGAACAACACTCCAAACTGGATCTGTTGCCCTGATGGCGAGTGTCCCCTTCCAGCTTTCCCCGGTAAATAAAAGTACCTTACTATTAAACCAAACGGTAACTAGTTTTGCCGGATAAGACTCTCCTTCAACAACATCTATTGTTTTTCTTTTGATTGCTTGACTTGGTTTTAGACCCTTTAAATTCTTCAATATTTCATGCGCGCAAAACTGAGGGCAGTCTTCTCAACCCATTCTGTGTTGCGGAATTGTCCCAATAAGCTCTCAGTGATACTGGAAGGAAAAAAGTCTTTCGATAACAGTTTGTTAAGATTCAACTTAAGCCTGTGATCTGTGACCATCCTGGAATCCTCTAATAATGTTAACACTATGTATTAACAATAATTGGATTTCCACTGGCCTTTAAATTCTTTCCATCATCAACTTGAATCATGTGAGGGTAAGTGTAGCGGCCTCGTTGGTATATCATCTGTTGGCGATAGAGCAACAGCAGAATCGCACACTTAGGAGTTGAATGGCTCGCACCTTTGTATCTGAAGCCAGATGTCAATGACTGTGAGTGCGTACTTAAATCTTTTTTCGTCTAATCGAATCAGAGGTAAATATATAAGGTCCATTTGAGGGTGTCGTTTGGAGTTGAATTGACAAAGTGTGGTCTCTGTATTCAGTCTAGCGCCGTAAATAAATTGCCAAATCGCTTGTTTAGATAACCATTCTTTTGCTGTTTGTTCAAAAGACTCCCGCTGCTTGGCTTAGCTTTTTTAATTGCTGTTAATTTCACTCCAATAAACCTTTTGGTGAATAATATAATTTGTTCATTTTTTTACTCAGCCAATATAATGTGCAACAAAATCACACGGTCCAAACCAAAGACAAATAAACGCCATTTTCTTGCATCTTTTGTTTTTTCCTGAATGGTTGAAAAAGTCACAGAATTTTTGGTGGGCAGATGTCTCGATTGGTTGCCCTGTTTTACACCGATGATAATATTGTTTTATTGCTTGATCAACATCTTATAAATGTGTAAGCTGCATGCCCCTGTATTTTCAAGTGTTGTTATTAATAAAATCTAACTGCTCAATTCTCTGCTTTTCATAGCGATTCTTGTGCGCAGCTAGTTGCTCCACACTTTGTTATGTCCTTTTTCTCTCGCCTACAACCCGTATTTTACTAAATGCGTAAATTACTACCGCTAAAAGCGAGCGCATTCACCACAGCGCCGCCATCATCATAACGAGTGAAGCCATTTTTATAAATGTATTTTTTATTTACATCTTTATACAGTCCTGGAATTATTCCCTTGCTTGACTAGAAAATCTTTCGTGCAAAACGAAGCTGGCAAATGCTAGCAATTAGCTTTGCTGATTCCTCAAAGTCTAGTTTGCGCAAGATCGCTGGTTTAATTCTTAACAAGCCTTTTACAAGCATTGAGTATCCTACACTAAGACCTCCCAATAACAGCAGAAAATGGTATAAAAGGTTAGCAACAGTTTTTTTTCGGTGCTCATTTTATAAAATAAAATAATTATAATTATTATAAAAAACATGAACAGTGATGATCCATCTCCTACAGCAACAAGGCAGCCTAAACCTTCCAGAACTAATGGAATGGCCTAATTGAAGACTCAACCCATTATGCCCAAAAAGGAGAGGTTTTATTCTTTGCGAGGCATGTGGAAAAAACAAACAGTTCCACGGAACTGAATTCAGCATAGGAACAGATTCAACAGATGTCTCCACAAGAACTTATAAATTATCATAAAACATGTATGAAGCGCAAGCTTGGGGCTAGAAATGGTGAAAAGTGTGGGGCAAACGGTTCTTATATTGTACACAAAACAAGACCGTAGATTTGCTCCCAATGATTCTGAACAAGAACTTACGTATGATTTAACGCAAGATCCGGTTTAACAAAGTCATAGAGTCTCTAGGATGTGATCTATATCTACAGATTTGAACATTGTTAACGCCATTAATCATGGGATTAATAACTTTTAATCCAATAGCATTTGTTTCCCACAAAATGAACGGCTGGAAAATCATCAGAACCAGAATCAGGAAACATTGAATCAGTGGAGACATAACCAAGCCATAAAATCCAGCAGAATCAGAAAACACTAGAACCAGGTGGTGGCCAGTGAAAACACCTGGGCGTGTTAAAGCAGGAAAAAAATTAGCAGAGTGTAACAGACAAAAAAAATTAATGTTACAGAATATAACTCACATAAACATAACAACCGCCCATCGCAAGTTGATTCAATGCCCGCTATAAAAACTCCTGTGATACAAGACCTACAGCACCAAAGTCCTCATGTAATAATTGAACTTAAAAAACAGTTTCCAATTTTGGCGCCATTGCTGTCTGCTGTGGCGGTTAAACGGTTAAAAAAATATAAAAGAAATGCAGCCCAAACAAAAGCACTCAAAAAAAACTGACGCTAAATACAAAAAACAACAGCATTCCATCACCTGCTAAGTAAAAAAGATCATTTTGATCCTTTCAGATGGAAGTAATTATTTTAAGAACTTAATTTAAATTTTTTTTATAAAAATAGAATCATGGCGTATTATAAAATGATGAAGTCTATAAATAAAAGACATGGATCTATATAAAACATTTCCATAGACCCGAATTTAATCAATTGGTTGCTTAGGATGTAAGAACTTCATTAAGATCTATGCTGGACCGATCTCCGCGCATAAGGGCGTAAAGCAAGACATCCTCGATGATGACAGGCGTTTTTTGAGGCGTGTGTGGTACTATATACACATCTACTATTTTTAAGATAAAAACATAGATTGTATTTTTTGATAATTATAAGATAACTTAAATAAGAACTTGGTTGTACTATAGAGGATGACTTAGTTATGATCTGAGTAACTTAATTAAGAACTTAATCAAGACTTAATAAGAACTTGAAGATAAATTAAGATAAAACCTTAATTAAAAACATTAATTAAGAACTTGGGTGACTTGAAGTACTTGAGTGCTTAAGTTTAAGAACTTAAAAGTGACTTAAGTTGTGCATGCGTGGGTGCGGGGGAGGGGGGAGGAGGTTGTGCATGCGTGGGGAGGGGGTGGGTGGGGGATGAGGTGTGCATGCCGTGGGGAGGGGGTGGGGCACATCTGTCCCATTTACGATCACCGCTACATCCTGTTAGACTCATAGCTGCTAAAATAGGACGTTCACACCAAACGGCTATTATAGTATGCAGTCAGCAAGCTAATTATAACTGCAGCACCTCTTGCTCAAAATATCGCCGTTTCATGTATAAACGGCTTATTTATATCAAAGGCAGACTTCACCACAGTCCCTCTTGGCTGCTAAAAATAGCTGTTCATGTATAAACGGCTATGTTAAAGCAAGGCAGACTTCACGTCACACCACAGTCCCTCTTGCTGCAAAAAATAGCCGTTCAAGTATAAACGGCTATTTATAGCAAGCAGACCTTCACCACAGACCACCTCCCAAAAGAAGTTTCATTATACTTTTTCCGCTCACATAGGCAAAAAAGTTTATGCCACACACCCCTCCTCTTTCTCATCCGGGCTTTGAATCGCCAGTAGTTAGTACACACCCGCCATTGGTTTTTGAAGCAATTTATATGAAGATATGCTGGCTACACACTACACCTCTCCATACTGGTATATGTACTAAGGACGCCTAGCCCTATCTAGTATTGCCAGAACATTCGAAAATCGCCATTCAGTTGCATAAGGCACCCATGAAAGGCAGATAAACTGTTAAATTAGAAAAGTAGAAAAGTCAACCATCTTAATACACAGATTCAGCTTGCTACATAACACTGAATCTGTAGTTAACAATCAATCAATCTGATAAGCAAAACTGGGAACAATTATACTTGGAGTAACAGCAAAAGTTTTCAAATATAAGTTATTTAGCATACAATCAGCCGTGTTTACCTTCGCCTAATAAATGAACGCCAAAGTTTTTTTTAAACATGGCTTTGAGCTGTCTCAAGCCAGCTCCACAATCAACGCGTGATGGTTTGTTTTGCTTCCGGCCAACTTATCAACAATGCAGCGCCATTTTATTAGATAAGAACCATCTCATCAATAAGTTTTAAACAACAGTATTAAACTGGCCTGTATCTTTGTCAACATATTGCCTTCAAAGTTTTCATATTCCTTGAGCCAACAAACCTTTAAGATACACAATTCTGTTCTTTGGTAAACCTGTTTTCACACCCACAGCACAGGTAAAAACGCGTCGTGCTGTCCGGCAGTCAGTTGGAGGAGAATGTGTGTGTTATACCTAGTTCAAGTGAGCGCCCGCATGAATGGCCGCGGCTGAACAGTAGCCATCACGCGGCTGAAAGTAATATGTGTAATCGAGGCAGGCTGGGCGGGAAGGAGTGGGGTAGGGAGGAGGTGCGGCAGTAATTGATTTTTTGGCCTGTTAGTGTGTCGTCTTAGTCCTACTAACTTAGAACGCAGAAACTATTTATTATAGAATACTGTAACAGCAAGAAAAAAAACACTTGTCAAAACTGGCTTTCGGTGGAAGACATGCAGAGAACAAATAAATAGTTGTGTGTGTGTGTTGTGTTGTGTGTGTGTGTGCGGTGTGTTTTCTGTTTTTCCTGTGTGTGTGTTGTGTGTGTGTGTGTGTGTGTGTGAGTGTGTGTTGATTGTGTTTGTCTGTCTTCCCGCCTCACTTCTGTCTGTCTGTTCTCTCTCTTCTCTGTCACTCTCTTCTCTGACTGACTGTCTGTCTGACTGTTCCCTGAGGCAACTTGACTTAACGGGCTTTGTCAGGGTTGCCATGATTCTCTCTCTCTCTCACACTCTCCCTCTCTCTACGCACGGACTCTCAGCTCCCCACGCTGTAATTAACACATAACACACCGTTAATCGTAAGTAATTAATCGGATAGCCCTAGTGCTAACCGCCCTTTTTTCAGGGGCGCTTTCAGCACGGCTGGCTTTTCCACCTACGTTACTCTATGGGGGCGTGTTTCAGTCACGGCTTTCTTTCCCCTACGCTACTCTCTGAAAGTTTTGTAAATTAGTATTAAAACGGATAACCCTACACAGTATGTCTGTGTGTAGATAATCGTTATTTATTTTTATTGAAGTCTTACTGTCAGAGAACAGGGAAAGGGCGGCTTTTAGGCACACTTTCGCCCAAAAACTGGTGGAGGACAAGTGAGATTAGAATGAAGGATTTCCTTTCTCTCATGCAGAAGAGAGAGAGAGAGGGGAGGAGAGTGGAGGTGGATGGAGGACTGAATAAATAATACATAGAAAGACAGAACTTGACAGTGCACAGAAGCCATTGTACATACAAAAACAATAAAAGCAGATCAGAGAGAAATATTTCAAACATGACAATGGCTTGCAACACATAACTGAACAATCTCTCTCTCTCTCTCTCTCTCTCCACACACACACACACAACACAAATACGAACACACACACACACATCACCACACACACTCTCTCTCTCTCTCTCTCTCTCTCACACACACTCACACACACACACACTCACTCTCTCTCTCTCTCACTCACAACACAACACACACACGACTAAAAATTATAATATACCTGCACACGGCATACGAGTCTGATGCGGAGAGAAGAGAGAGAGAGAGAGAGAGTAGAGAGAGAGAGAGAGAAGAGAGAGAGAGAGAGAGAAACTGAACTGAAACTTGACGTGCATGCAGACTTCACCGATCAAAACAGATTATCACACACACACACTACACACACACACACACACAACATATACACGCGGCACACGCATACGAGACTGAGGTGGGTCAGGAAGGGAGGGAGGGAAGAGAGAATAGACCGAGAGAGAGAGAGGGGGGGGGGGAAGAGAGAGAGATAGAGAGAGAGAGGAGAAGTGAGAGAGAGGAGAGAGAGAGAGAAGAAGAGAGTAGAGAGAAGCAGAATAGAACTGACGTGCCATGCATGACTTAACCAGAACAAAACAGATCACACACACACACACACACACACACACAGACTCTCACATACACAAACACTATAAGACACACACACACACACACACACACACACACACACATACACACACACACACACAAACGCATACGCACGCCACGCACGCACCACGCAAACACAACACACACACAACATTGTGTACTCACGATTCTTGATGGTAAAGCCATGGTTCTGTGTCAAAACCACATCTTCATCACATAACTTTTCACTATCACTTTTAATCACAACACAAATGTCTTGTCTGCACATTGTCCTCGTGGTTTGTCCTACACACTCAGATCACGGCTTGTGTTACAGAAAGTGTGACACTGACAGGGCTTTTGCTGTTGTCGCCCCTCTCCTCTCTCAAAACCTCCCCCACCCCCACCCCGCCCCCCACCCCCACTCTATTAACAAGAAGTACACTTTGCCCGTTGGAAAAAAAAATCTAAAACAAAAACAAAGTTATGTTGCTTGTATAATTAGTTATCCTCTACTTTACCCTTTAATTAGGCTACGTTGCTCTACATGCAACCATAAAACATATAAAATGTAGCAACAAAGAAGAAATATGTATATATACAACGGAGAAATACGGCTCCCTTTAACAATGCAAATAACCTTTTCATTCACAACGATTTTTTTTCCAACTCCTGGCCCGGCCAACTTCCGGCTCACAAACACTCATCAGGCCAGCGCAGCCACATCAGCAGGCCAACGACGCAACGCCGCGTAGCCACGGCGAAAGCCTAGGTTTTGCCGGTCGCAAAGTTCTGTCAGAAAGTTTTAAAACACTAACTTAATTATGGAACTTCACAGAGAATAGCGAAATGCCAGCATTTGTCACACTCCACTCAAGTACTCAACTGCGCAATTGCACTCGTACAGAAATTTTAGTCCTAAAAACCTCTGTACAGTACATATAATCTTAATGATGTTGCACCAGTCCTCGAAGCGTCCCAAAACAAAGCGTGTTCGATGAGGAAAGATCGATAGCTTCTGGTACAGTGCGGTGGCTGACTCGTTACCGCCTAGCTGGGGTCAAAAAGGCAAAGCGTTGAAGGAACTAAATGCTGTGGTTGTGGAGTGGGTTTGGCGCGGCCGAGCACGGCAGTTCTGACTGGCTGCATTAAGTCTGCTAGATCAAAGCTTCAATAGCGTGAGACGGAAAAATGCAGAAGAAACAAAATGTGCGCTGGGTCTGTTAACTTTAAGGGGTCTTGAGTCGTCACCAAAGACTGTAACGGCCTACGGAACCGACACCCTGGAGTGTCAGGAATAAAATCACCGCTATTACTGAAAGCATGAGAAAAGCGACTAGACACACAGCTTTGGGTGTCTGTATCGCGCTTATAAGCTGACCTATGATTTACATATACACAACGACTGCAACACAGCCAAAGCCCTTGTACACCGAGAAAAGCGGAATTGTCTTGTCCACTCTATCACGCAGTGAGCTATTTTTCGCTGCCGGAACGAAGTTATCTGTTCCGAAGCGCATGAATTTCGTACACATACACAACACATACGCGTGCTCGCGCGCGCGCGCGCTGCACACACACACACACACCCACATGCGGCACACCATGCCCCACATGCGCCGCGCACTCACAATATGTACATAAAATCAAAACCTTACCCGTCAAAACCTCATAATGATTAATAACATTACAGATGTGGGTTTAGGTATGAACTTTAACAGCCTGATAATGTAAAAAAAACAAAACAAAAACAAGACAGCGCTTGACAAAAATGCCTGCAACCCAAAGTCGAGTGTGTTTGTGTGAGTGTTTTGTTGTGAGAGTGTTTGTGTGTGTGTGTGTGATGTGCGCGGCGTGTGAGTCTGTGAGAGAGAGAGAGAGATAGAGAGAGAGGAGAGAGCGAGAGAGAGAGAACTAGGAAGAGAGAGAGAGACACGCATATAGGAGTGAGAGAGGAATGTTAGTAAAACAATGATACCAACGACACAGCACGCAAATATACCACTTATAAAATCCAATAGGAAGAAAAAGAACATGCACAGTGTACACCGTCGCGCATGCAAAAACAGAGAGAGAGAGAGAGAGAGAGTGAGAGAGACAGAGAGAGAAGAGAGACAGAGTGTGTGACATGAGAGAGAGGGAGGGAATAGATTGGGGGTGGGAGGATGACTGATTGAGAAAACATACAAGAAAGAAACAACATGCACGGATACCTTTAGAACACACAAAATCAATAAAAGCATGCAGAGATAGTGAGAGAAGAAGGGAGGAGATTGGAGGTGGGAGGAGGACTGATTAAATAAAATACATAAATGAGAACTTGACATGCACAGAAAAGCTTTGTAAACATACAAAATCAAAAAAGGCATGATCAGAGAGAAAATGTTCACAGGACAATGCTTGCACACATAACTGAACAATCTCTCTCTCCTCACTCTCAGTCTCTCTCTCACACACACACACACACACACACACACACAACACACACCCACACTAACACACACTGAAAAATTACATATACATGGCACACGGCATACTAGTCTAGGCTGAGAGAGAGAGAGAGAGAGAAGAGAGAAGAGAGAGAGAGAGAGAAACTGAACTGAAACTGAAGTGCATGCAATGACTACACAGAACAAAACAGATATCACACACTCACACACACCTCACACACACACACACACACACACAACATTATACACGGCAACACGCATACGAGCCTGATGTGGGTCAGGAAGGGAGGGAGGGAAGAGAGCAAGAGACAGAGAGAGAGAGAGGGGTGGGGGGGGAAAGAGAGAGATAGAGAGAGAGAGAGAGAGGAAGAGAGAGAGAGAGAGAGAGAGAGAGAGAGAGAGAGAAGCTGAATTGAAACTGACAGTGCATGCATGACTTTACAGAACAAAACAAGATCACACACACACACTACACAACACGCACACACACACACACACTGACACACACACACCCACAGCACACACACACACACACACACACACACACAACACACAAACACACACACACATTACACACACACACACACACACACGAAAAGTTGACACAAACGCACACAACACACACACGCACGCACGCACGCACACACAACACATGTGTGTACTACTCCACGATTCTTATGGAAAAGCCATGGTTCGTGTTCAAAATCCACTTCTCATCACATAACTGATTCACTACACTTTAACACAACACAAACTGTCTTGTCTGCAACATGTTTTCGTGGTGTGTCCTACACTCTCAGTTCACGGCTTGTGTTACAGAAGAGGTGACACTGACATTCTTTGCTGTTGTCCCTCATCCTCTCTCAAACCGCCCCCACCCCCACCCCGTCCCCACGCCCCCCTAACATTTAACATGAAGTACACTTTGCCCGTTTGAAAAAAAAATCTAAAACAAAAACTATAGTTGATGTTGCTTGTAGTAATTATGTTATCCTCTACGTTTCCCTTTAATTAGGCCTACGTTGCTCTACATGCAACCATAGTACATATAAAATGTAGCAACAATGAAGAAATATGTATATATACAACGGTGTAAATACGGCCCCTTTACAAATGCTAACTAACTTTTCATTCACAAAGATTTTTTTCCAACGCCTGGCCGGCCAACTTCGGCTCACAAACACTCATCAGGCCAGCGCAGCACATCAGGCAGGCCAACGACGCACGCGCGCGCCACGGCGAAAGCCTAGGTTTTGCCGGTCGCAAAGTTCTGTCAGAAAGTTTTAAACACGAACTTAATTATGGTACTCACAGAGAAGAGCGAATGCCAGCTTTTGTCACACTCTCAAGTACTCACTGCGCAATTGCTCTCGTACAGAAATTTTAGTCTAAAAACCTCTGTACAGTAAATATAACTTAATGATGTTGCACCAGTCTCGAAGCGTCCAAACACAAAGCGTGTTCGCTGAGGAAAGATCGCGCGTCGGGTACAGTGCGGTGGCTGACTCGTTACGCGCCTAGCTGGGTCAAAAGGCAAAGCGTTGAATGAACTAAATGCTGTGGTTGTGAGTGGGTTGGCGCGGCTGTGCGACACATCTATGCCTGACTTCCTTGCTGGAACGACTAACGGTTTATCAACCTTTTCCTCCTTCTTGCTCCGTGTTTGAACTGCTGCCCCTGTAGCAGTCAACAACTCAGGATTCCCTGGATCCCTTGCACCTGGAATATTTCCAATGATCAAATCATAAAGGGGTTTCTCCATCACCAGCGCACACAACTCGCCTGAGAAGTAAGGGGTACGTACTTCTATCTTAGCAACTGGAAACTCCCTCACAGTGCCATCGATTAGAGTACAGGTCTGGATTTGCCCTGTCAAATCCCCTTTCTCGACCAGCGTTGTTCGTACCACACCACATGAACAACCAGTGTCTCGTAACACTTTCAACCCTCTGCTGGCCAATCCACCCTTCTTCCACTGGTAACGAACCACTCAGCCTAGTGCCCTCCATCCCTGACACTGACTGCTGTCCAGTGCTAGCCATAGGCCGCACTCCACCCTCTTCAGACTGATCCCTTTTGGTTCCACTGCAGGTCGTTTCCCCTGGCGACCCTTATCAACCTCTTGCAAGGCTGCTGCCTTCTGGAACCTCATGCGACAATCCCTTGCCACATGTCCCTTCTTGTGACAAATGAAACACCTATTGTCCCTTTGTCCTCCTTTCTGCCCCACCACTGGGTTTGCAGACTGTGCAGAAAACTCCCCTAGTCTCCTTGCACTCTTCTCACCTGTGCCTGGCACCTGTTTCTCCTGCACCTTAGTGCCCAAACGTGCCTCCCTGTACACCTCTGCTAACTTCAGCGACTCTCCTGCTGTCTCTGGCTGTCTCTCTTTCAAATGTATGGTTAACTCAGGGCCGCAACCTGACAAAATCTGTTCCTTCATAACCAGCTCTTTCAACTCAGCGAACTCCTTTCTCGTCCCACTCAACTCTAACCATTTCTCAAAGTAGTGATCTAAACGTGCACCAAACTGAGTGTACGTTTCACCTGCTTGTAATCTAGCTGATCGAAATTTCTTTCTGAACCCCTCCTCTGTGAGGTCAAATCCCTTCATCAACGATTCCTTCACAGCACCAAAATCAGATTGTTGGTCTGCTGGTAACGCAGTGAAAATCTGTAATGCCTTACCCGTCAATAGCGCTGACAAAATGACTGCCCACTCTTCTGAAGGCCAACCCTGACTAGTAGCAAACGTTTCAAAACGACTGATGTATGCATCAATCGAATCTGTTCCTTCAGAGAATTTTGGCAACTTTGGTCGAGGGGCATAACTGCGCACAGGGTCACTGGAAACTGAACTGCCATCATCGGTGGTCTCCCTTTGTATTCTCACTCTCTCTAACTCTAATTGAATCCTTAATCTTTCTGTTTCCTGCGTTAATCTTCTGTTTCCTGCGTTACGTTAGCCTGAATCCTTAATCTTTCTGTTTCCTGCGCTTCTTTAGCCTTTCCTGCTCTGCTATTTCTAATGCGACACGTCGTCTTTCCGCTCGCTCATCCTTTCCATCTTTTGCTGGTTTTCAACGAATGCTCGCAACTCTTCTCCCGAGTAGCCTAAATCACGAGCGACGCTCACAAGTTGTTCAATAGGGGTGTTCTTTTCTTCCGCCATTATATCTCTTTTTTTTTTTTTTTTTTTGAACAAGATTTTATTACTACGACAGCCAAACTGGTGGTTACCGACACGAGTGACGTGATAGCACAATCCTATGAATGATAATATTAGCTTGGGACAACGTAATTAGTTTTTATAAGACGCCTAGCGCCTGACCCAACTATGAGAGCGAATTATAGGCAATCTGTGCGAAATAAGTACTCTGGGGCTGAAATGCCAAGCCTAGTGTTAACTATCTTGGAAGCAATGCCAAGCCTAGTAGTATTTAACTATCTTGGGAACATACAGTAAGACAACACCTTGTCTTAGGATTACAACACTTGAATCCCACCCAGCTTCCTCTCTGAGAAGTTGAACAATTATAATAAATGGGCCAGAATATCCTGGCAGGCTCGCCAATAAATTGTCAACCTCGGGTATGTCAGTGGAGGAAGGACTAGCGCACAGCCCAAACACACTCACAGCTTGCTTACAATCTCATTCATATATCATGCATTCGTCACATCAAACCACTAGTAAAGTCTATAACTTTACTACACATGATCATAGAAAGAAACATCAATGCATATGGAATCAAACAAATAAAACATTCTCTCTTTCCTTGAACTTCACAAAGCCATTTATCTAAATCATCATTTAACTAACCCGGGTATAAATAGATTCTACTTTACCTGGCCAGGTGATCTTAAACTATTTACGAATCACTGTCTTTTCTTTTCTTTTTTTTTCCTTTGTTTCCTTTCACTGTCACTTTCACAAGCACAACACAACTGCTGGCACTGGTCAGGTTAGACTGCTAGCACTGGTCAGGTTAGACCGCTGGCGTTGGTCAGGTTGGACTGCTGATGAGAGTGGCGCTGCCAGGTATGAGGTCGAACCCCGGTTCAGATGAACAGTGACTATCAGACATCGATCTGTTCTCCTTTCTTTCTTCCTGTATTAACGCATTGCGCTCCCTCTCTCTCTCTCTTCTAGTCTGCTCTATCAAATGGACATGGTTGCTTTCTTTCTTTTTCTTTTTCTTTTTTTTCTCTTCATCAGTTAGCAACTCTCCCTCTCCACATCTCTCCTTAGTCCTCCCTCTGCAGACTCTATCTCGTGCTAATGCCTCAACTTGGTTCTCTTCTCTCCTCCTCTCATCTCTCTGCCTTTTCTCTCGAGCAGAGCCTACACCCAGAACCTCTTCCTCTCTCTCTCTGTTCATTCTCCCTCTTTCACTCACGCATTCCTATCTTATCCTAAAACCCATCTGTCAAAGGGCGAGTACCATTGGTCAGTCTCTTCCCGCCTTATACTTGAGGTTGCCTCCCCTCTCATTTCATTGGATATGTAAATCATGACAGTCACATCTACCTGCCTTGCTCTCTGTGGTGGTCAATGGTCATTTAATTAATTAGCTAGATCTCACCCCCACCACACAGTACCTTCCCCCTCTCCCTTTCCGGCGACGTCGACTTAATTGTGGACACTGGTCCACAAATTGGCCGGATCAGTCTGGCCCAGATGTTGCGATCCGTCTGGCCAGACCTATTGAGACGTTGGTCAGCCACTCCGACTGTCTACGGGGCCGGTGCTGTCTCCGAGGAGGATTAGGATTAGCCTCCTCGCTGTGCCCAAATTGGCTGAGGCGATGCTTGAAGGCGTCGGCCCGACACATGAGGCCGTCTACCTGGCGCCCAGAGTGTTTGAGTTGGAGCTTATGTCCAAACAAACTGGCTGGCGACTAACCACGAATTCGGTTTTCTATTTTTGTCTGTGACAAACTGGTTCAACCAACGGAATCACTGGCACACACACATCACACGATTTGTACCAATAACTCCCGAGTTATTTTTATTCCACCAATGGAATCACTAGTCACCTACTCATTCACACACACCACAGCTGCTAGCGCTACAAAAGCTTGGGTACCAAGTGGTTAATGCATAACCTTCACTTCAAACACATGTTCAATTCCCCGAAGCTACCCATTTTACTAACAGCCCGGACTCCTCCACAAATCAGGACTGATGCTTCAAGCATTTACTACACTCTATAGACAACAAGGTGCAAATCACTCAATAGGCCGAAGCCTTCCATTCATCCCTCAGTACAAGAACGACTGAATGGTCACTGTACCCTGCCTGCAGGCTGACAGTCACCAAACCGTGACGGTCGCCTGCCATGATCGCCCCCTTCAGGCCCACTGGAGAACCCAGTGAATAGCCAGTGGTCCAGGTGGACACTCTTCTCCACCCAGGACCAGCAGGTCGGCATGTACTTGTTACTACCCCCCTGGACATGCGAACCACTTCCTAAAAACTCTCTCCTTAAGTATATGACTCGGGGTATTCCCCCCTGGTGATGCCCGAGTTCCCACCCTTGAAGAACCCAAGGAAAGTGATCCCAACATCCCTTAATTTACCTAAAGGACTTAAAGGACTCGAGAACATTCGGCCGACTCGTCACACTAGAGAAAGCTACGACAACAACGTCCACATGCATTCAACCAGCCTGACAAAGCCTCAACACAGTGCCCTATGGCAATACCATCTGAACAAGCCCAAGACTCCCGCTCTTCAACTCAAGGTCTGTCTACAAAGCAACCTCAGCTGGCCGAGCATTTAGCGCCTACTCGATGCTCCAAGGTCCTTTCGCTATCGGGAAGGTTCAAACTCGGGAGGGTCCATACTACCTTAGGTGCCATCTGTCATCTGACCACTTCGACCTCCTTGGCACAGTTCGACCATGTGCGCTAGGTGAGGGCGTATTGCTAATCGGCCCATTACCTATTTCTCTACCACTCACGGCATTCTTTGCCTCCAAGTCTCAGCGCTTAAGGCCTTTTGTGAGAGGTTTTGCTCCCTTGACACACACACACACACACACACACACCTGTTGTGGAGGGAAGTCCATGTCTCCATCAATGCCCAGCTGATCCATGTCCTCACTGACTTCTGTCACCGCTGGTGCCAGATCCTCTCCCAGCAACCCGCCGTCATCAGCAACATTAGATTCTAACACTACACACACACAGACAGACACTCACATTAATATCAGCTGAAAAGAATCAATGTTTTGAGATAGTCAAGATCTCTGCCTCTGTCATATTATGATGTTTTAAGCTATCATGTGTGTGTGTGTATGCGTGTGTGCGTGCATGTGTGCGTGCGTGTGTGTACTAATCTGTCACTACCTTTCTCCTATTATCACAATTGTCACACCAAGTTAACAGATTTCTCAAAGCACAGGGAAAACATACCAACAGCTGTGAAAAAACATTCCAAAATTTTCCATATGAATTAATCAGTGGCCCCCCCCCCCCCCCCCCCCCCCCCCCCCCCCTAAAAAGTTAAAACTCTCAGAATGTTACCCGACTTACAGATCTGACCTACAATGATTCAAATGATCCACATTCCCTTGAGGATGCTCAGACTCCGGCTGAATTAAAAGCTTGTATTCTCCTGTTTGCCATGACCAGTGTGTAACTCACTAACTGATCCCCCCATATCTTAAGGCATCTTCTGAAAACTGCCATTTGCAGAGTGGTTTCATTCAAGACAAAGATAATTTTTTTCCTTCATTTGTTCATTGTTGTTTTTTCAGAACAGCTGATGTTGAGTGTTGCAGTAAAGTGAATGACCGATGGTCACAGAGGACTCGGACTTCAGATTGCTTTCACGTATTAGGGAGGGGGAACCATGCGACTCTTTGCTGACCACCGTGTAAAAGGGGGATTAATTTTGAAACCAGTCATTCAAAAAGTTCAATGACTTAAAATGGAAGGGTGGCATTTAGGGAGGGGGGGGGGGGGGGGGGGGGGGGGGGGGGGGGAGGCTGCTACACTCAAACTTAATGTAAACAAAACATCTGATTTGTTGATAGAGGGGGGAGGAGAAGAGGATAGAGTGGGATAGATTTTGTTGGGGGGAATATTTTTTGACTGATTTCAAACTGCAAAACGAAGGGGGTATAAAACAAATATTTCCGAGTGAAGAAAGGGAAGGGGTCAGGGAGGGGAGTTTTAATTTGCCCTTTTTTGCTTAAAGTGAAGAAACACCCACACACATTTAAGTAAAAAAACCCAAACAACCAACCCCACCCTGATTTTTTTGGGGTTTGAGATAAAAATGGATAAAGAAATTTGAACCAAACGGGACCGCCCCTTTGCAAACTGACGTTGCGCCTAAACAGCACCGTTGACCCCCTTTTTATATGAAAAACAAGAACCTGCATAGTCTAAAACCAAAAAAGACAAATTTTAACTGACCTTTTTTATTTGAAAAGACCATATAAATTAAAAGCTTGAATCATTTTTGCAGGTTTCCCCATTTTGTACTGCAGCAAAACTGCCCAGTGACTTATCACATTTCCTGACGGGCCCGAGGGGGGTGTCGTATTTTTTGGGCCCTTTTAAAAAAAACTGACAGTGACTTTGGCTGAGGGGGTTGTACTGTATTTTTTTGGGCCAAAAACTGACGGGGAAATTTTGGGCCCTAGGGGGTGTACTTTTATTTTGTAGGCCTATCAAACGGGCCCAGGACTTTGGTTTGAGAGGGTGTACTGTTTTTTTGTAGCCCCTATAAAACGAAAAGTGACTTTGGCTGGGGTGGGTGTACGTTTTTTGGGTAGGCCTATAAAAACTGACAGTGATTTTGGGCTGAGTGGGGGGAACTGTATTTTGAAAGACCTATCAAACTGACAGTGATTTTGGCTGAGTGGGTGTACTGTATTTTGTAGGCCTATAAAAACTACGTGATTTTGGGGCTGGGGTGGGTGTACTGTTTTTTTGTGGGCCTACCCAAAACTGCCAGGGGGACTTTGGATGACAACGGGTACGTATCATTGGGACCTTTTAAAACCTGACAGTGACTTCATTAAATGACTGAACTTCTTTAAAACGACAGGACTTCATAAAAACTGACAGTTACTTTGGCTGATTGGTGTACGTCTCTTGTAGGCCTGTTAAACTGCCAGTAACTTTATAAAACGGGCCCGTGACTTTTTTTAAACTGACAGTGCTTTTTTAAAGGGCCCAAGGACTTTTTTAAAACTGACAGTGATGTTGGCTGAGCAGGTGAAACTGTATCGGGTAAAAGGGACAATTGTAAAACCCACCACAGACTCATAAACCAATTTTTAAACACTTAGGATTGCCATTTTTTGGCAGTTGTAGAAACCAAAGCCCCCCTTACAGACTCTCCTAGAAAGCGCTTTATTATAAAACGGAAATTTTTGCTATCTTTTTAAAAAAGGAGGGGCAGTGAGTAAAACCCCCTTTTGAAGGGGGGAGACAGCTGTGATTTTTCCCGAAAAACCCCAAAGATTATCAAACAAAGGGTGAGTGGCCCACACAGATCAAAATCAACCCCTTTCTTTGCTTTAACCTCCCTCGCCCCAGACCAAATTTTCCAGCATCCCACACACACTACAGCCCTACACATCACACGGGCTTTTGGAAAATTTCCATCGTGAAAAACCCATCACAAATCATACTTCCTCCCCGGGCAAAACAAAAAATTGGCATTATTTTCTAAAAACCTATCAAAACAGTAAACCCAGTTTGTTTAAAAAGCATGGAAATTTTAAAAAATGCGGGCAAAGGTTTTTTTTTTTTTTCCTTTTTTTTTTTCCCAAATAAATCCTAAAGAGGGTTTAATTACTTGATATAAACCCAACTCACAATCTACAGCTAATCCACCCCTAAAAAACTTTTAATTTAGTTATATCAACAACTCACAATCTACAGCTAAAAACCCTCCTAAAGGGGGTTTAATTAGTTGATATCAAAAACCTAAACAACAACAGCTAATAACACCCCTAAAGGGGGTTAAATTTAGCTGCCATCAGCACCAAAATCTAAAAGCTAATAACATCCTAAAGGGGGTTTAAATTAGCTGTATCCAACTCAAAAATCAAAAGCAAAACCCCTCCTAAAGAGGGTTAACTGGGTTTGAAATCAGAACCCCCTCAAAATCTACAGTAATCAAAACCATTTCGGGGGCTAAAAAAAGGTATGCGATAGAAATTTTTAGGGTTTTATCATTTTTTTTGGGTTTAAAACAGTATTTTCCCAAATCGGAAGTTTGCCAGAGTCTGAAAAGTTCCATTGGTAGGAAAAAACTTTTTGAGGGAAAAAGATAGCCCAAAAACACCCACCCTCCCCCACTCCCTAAAAAAAAAAAAAACCACCCCGGGACCAGCTGCGGGCGGGCAGGGAGCGCCCTTTCGCCCCGGGGCCCCTTTCGCGAAAACCCTTGACACTGCAGGCTCAGGATGGGCCCGGGTGCCCTTTCCTTACTGTCGCACAGCCCCGGGAGGGGAAAAAAAACCCGGAGGACAAATTCCTACGGGTCGGTAACGTTCCCCCTTCTCTCTCACCACTCTCCCCCAAAAACCACCCCCGCTCAGCAAATTTTCCCCGAAAACTTGTTTCAAGTGCCTACGGCTCCTCGCAAAACAAACAACAATGAACATTTCGCTGACATTTTTTCAATCCCCAGCCCCACTGGTAAACCTGTAAAAAAAAAAAACATCTGCTGTAAATGACTTTATACTCTCCAATGATATCGACATTCTTTGGTAAGGGAAACGGGGTTCAAGAAAGCGGCGATGAACCAAAGCAAACGGACCGGGCCCCCAGGGGCAATACCCCCCAAAGTCCTTCCTCCGCCCCCCCAAACGACCTGCGGGGGGGGAAATCACCTTTGTAAACTGGGAAAGTTGCCCCCCCCTTTTTCCCTTTTTTTAACTCTTTTTTTTTGATTTTCCACCCGGACCTTTGAACTGTAAAACCTGAAATTTTCCCTTTCCCTTTAGCGCCCTGTCACTAACATTTTTGGGATCACAGATGGGTACCCCCCACAAAAAGAAAATTTTAAACCCCAGAAATGTTTTTTCAACGAATTTCCAACTTTCTTAAATTTTTAAATGACCTTCCAGGAACTTTGTTATTGATCAAACGACTTCAAATTTTCCATTTCAATAAGCCCAAATTTTTTGGATACACGCCCGGGGTGTTAAAAATTTTTAAAATATTTTCGGACTCCAGCAGTCCGGAATAAAAATAAACGAACAAACGGGGTTACATATTAGACTGGGTACCCTACAGAGACAGTAAACATCTTCTTAAATCCCAACCTTTTGACAATAACCAAGCTTTTGGAAACTTTAAATCGTGAATTGTAAAATTAATATCTTGGGGCCCCGCCGTTCCAAAGCCCTTAAAAGGGAAATTTAAAAAATTTTCTGCTATCGTTTATAGAGGCTTTAAAATCTAAATCTGACCACGGCCAACCGAGCCAAAACCCCCATCGTCCTGTCAGCTGACCTCTGCCCTCCATGCCACGTTTGAAAAAGCTTTCCTCCATTGGGGCAGGTGCTTGATCGTTTCACTGATCGCCATTTGGGGCAATGGCAAACCAAAAAAGGGGGTCCCGATTTTGTCGGGGGCCCAAGCAGGAAGGGGGGGGGTTTGAGGGGGCGATGGCGCCCAGGGGACTGACGTGCAGGGGGAAAATTTATCAAACTGCGGAAACCCATGTTTTGACATTGTTCATAAAGAAAAAACTTTGTTCTATTTTTCCCAAAGATTTTGGGGCCTTAAAAGGGCCAGCAACATTTATTTTTCCACAAATAGTCTCCTAGGCAAAGTCGGGCTACTCCCCCCTTCCCACTATTTTTCCAAACTCAAGACTCCCCAAAATTCGGGGTTTTTCAATGGCAAAAAGACCCTACCCAAAAAAAAGCTAGTTTCCCTCCGCACCTGTACTTTTTCTCTGAATGCCAAAGTTTACTGGGGGACCCCCTCTGGCTTTTTTTAAAAGGCCCTGTTAGTCAAAAACTTTTTCAAAAAACTTTTTTTTGCGATGCAGCCCAAAATTTCAGGGTAAACCCTTGATCCCATTCCCACTAGTTTTGCCCCTTTCAGTGCATTAAATGACGTCCTCCCCCATCTTCCCCAGGTTTAAAATACCCTTTTCCTCGGGAAACGGTCCCTGAAATTTTCCGGCCGCATGGAAACGTCCATTGATCAAGAAACCCTTTCATTAGAAAAAAAATTTTTTTAAAGAAATTACCCGCCTTATCAAATTTGTCATTTCTTTCAAAATTTTTGGAAAAATCGTTTGGAACAAATTCTAGAACATCTCAAAAAGAATCCCCTTTTTAAATCCCATCAATCTGCTTACAGACAAGGCCATTTTTTGTGAGACAGCACTCCTCCGTATAGTCAAGGGGCCTCCTCTGTGGGGGTTGATTTATGGGAAAAGTTTTTCCTTTTCAGCGAGTTAGACCTCTTTCCCCAAACATTTGGGCAAAAGATCGACAAAATTTTTTGTTCTCAAAGGCTTTTAAACTTTCCCTTTGGGTTCAAAAACCCCAGCTCTGAACTGGATTATTTCTTATCTGCTGGGCGGACTCCCGAAGTTTTGTTTACAGGCAGATACTCAGGGCAGTTCTCCTCTTAAAGGTACGGGGGCCCTCCTTTTTTTGCTGTATGCTAGTCCCGTTCCGATGTCCCTCAGTGGGCACAAACCCTTCGCATGAGAGGGTTTGCTGACGATACTCCCAAATTCATCAGTCGCTCCCATTGCTGGGAAAAAAAATCACTGATTTTTTTCGAATTTCGGGGGCTTCATTGCTGACCTGAAGGAACCCGGATGACAAAAACCAAAAAACTACAACTAAACCCGACAAAACGGGAAATCAAAGTTCGTGACAAAACAACCTAAAACCCCCTTCTCCGCCTTTAACGTCCACTAACAATGAAAGGGACTGTCTCTGTCCCTTTACCTCGTCCGCGGTCTAAGGGTCATTCTTGGGCCCTTCCCTTTTCTTTGAGAAACAGGTTTTAAATATTTTCAAGATTGCCTATTTAGAACCCAAAAAAGAATCAGCCCGTCCTTTACCATTTTCTCCACAGATGCTACAAAAACTCTCATTTGGCATTTGTCTTATCTAGAAAAAGATTTTCTGCAAATTTAAATTTTTTTGGGCCGGGCCCCCAAAATACCCGAAAGGAAAAATTACAGCGGAAAGAGAAATCTTTCCCGCCCAGTCCCTCTGTAGACAGGAAAAATGAAACACATTTTGCCTCTACCCCACTTTTCTTCACGGGAATCGTCTCAAACCGTATCTCATACAAAAACTTAAATCTCCTTTCTCTGCTCCTTTGAAAAAAAACCTTCTTTTCCTCAAACTCCTTAAAATCTACACCCCCTCCGACAACTACCCCCTGTGGGTGGGTGACCGCCCCTTTTACGAAACTCGCTTTTAGGACTACTACTGGTTTAAAAAATCTTTCTCTATTCAACTCCCCGCGACGTGGGAAAAGACTGCCAGACTTCTCAACATTCCCGATTCTATCTCTTCTTTCAAGTCAAAAATTAAAACCCATCTGGGTTTTTTTTTAAAATTAGTCAATGCTCTGGTGTGTGTGTGTGTGTGGGGGGGGGGGGGGGGGGGGGGGGGGGGGGGGGGGGGTGGGGGGGGGGGGGGGGGTGGGGGGGGGGGGGGGGGGGGGGGGGGGGGGGGGGGGGGGGGGGGGGGGGGGGGGGGGGGGGGGGGGGGGGGGGGGGGGGGGGGGGGGGGGGGGGGGGGGGGGGGGGGGGGGGGGGTACAACCTATCTCATAGCCGTTCTGGGCCCCTTTTTTAAATTTTTAGTGTATGTTTTTAAGTTCTCTTAAATTTTGTATTTTTTTTATGACTGAACATTTTTTAAATTTTTGCTTTTTTTTGTGGGTTTTTTGAAAAAAAAAGTGAATGTCCAAAACACCGTAGGAAAAGGATTTGTTAGTTATTTTGCGGGTTAAAGGGGTTTTATTTTTTATGAGAAGGGTGAATGTTATGACTTTGTAAAAAAGGGGCTTTGAGAAATTCCCTTTGATTTAAGCGCTAAAATAAGGGGGGGAAAACCCTATTATTATTATTTTTAGTTACAGGTAAAACCAAAAAACCCTTTTGAACCAAAGGGGTATTTCCTTTAGATCAAAATCTCTTTTAATTTTTTTTCTTATATGGCAGGAAACCTTTGATTTAAAACAATAAAAAAGAAAAGGGGAAAAAACCCCCTCTCCCATTTTTTTTAGCCAAATGTCTTTTCCAAAATCCAATGGTTTTTTTTTTTTCAAAGTTTAAAAAATCTAACATGCGCTTTTTTTTTGTGGGTTTAAAGGAAAAAAAAAAAAAAAAAAAAAAAAGAAAAAAAAAAAAAACAAGAAGAAAGCAATAGTTTCTGAAATTTTCAGTTGAGAAAACCCCAAAAAACCATTGGGTTAGGGGTTTCCCACTCCCCCCCCCCAAAACACTAACTTTGGGAGTTCCCTTTTAAACCATTTGAACATCTTGCTCCACCCCCCATATATGAAACAAAAAATTAAGGGTTTAAAAAAGCTTTGTTTTTTTTGGTTTTGGGAAATTGGGGTTCTATTTGTTTTGGGGTGTTGTTGTGTTGTGGGTTTTGTTTTGTTTTTTGGGTACCCCCCAAAAGCTGATCTTTCTGTTTTTTCTTTTTTGAATTCCAACTGTATACACTTGCAAAAAATTTAAATAAAGGGAACAACTCTCCCATTTTTTGACTTTAATTTTAAAAGGGTGAATTTTTTTATATTCCAATTTTTCTTTTTTGTTTCTTTTTTAGTATAAATAGGGCCTTTTCTCAAAAAACCTAGGCCTCGCGGGCCCATTTTATCAAATTTTTATGTCCCCTCTTTTTCAATACTTTTTTTAAAAATAAAGGTGTTGAAAAAGCAATTGTCATTTTGGTTTCACAAGCCAAAAATGGCAATTTTTTAAATTTATCAAAAAGGGTTTTTAGTGACTTCTCAAATTTTATGTTAAATAGGGAAATTCAAAACCAAAAAGGGGGCCCAAAATCGTGTTTAAAAGGAAAAAATTTTTTTCGTTAGTACGGCAAAAGGGTGAATTAAAATATCTTTCCTTCTGCATTTCTTTTATTGGGTTAAAGTTTTTTAAAGAAAAAGGTGATCCAAAACCCCAAAACAATTTTCCCAAAACATTAATATAAGTCTTTAAAAAAACACCTCTTTTGCCTTTTTGTGAAAGTAGATTCAAATATTGTAATCTTTTCTGCAAAAAAAATTTAAACTTTGCAATTTTTTTTAAAAAAGCTTTGGTAGCCCTTTTTTTTAAATCTTTTTTAATTTTTTTAAGACGGCTTTTCAATATGGGCAAACCCAAACCCCATTAGCAAAAATTCCAAATGAGGTCTCCCCAAAAAAATTTAAAAAGTTTTGGAATTTCCTCCTTATCCAAAAGTAAGAGAAACTTCTCCTTATTAAAACCCCAACCCTTGATTTTGGGTTTATTAAAAATTTTTGCCCAAAAAGTAGAACAAAAAAACAACATGCTATCGAAAGTTTTTTCTCCCCAAAAAAATTTTTTATTCTTTTTAAATTAAAGGTTTTTTAACTTCTGTAAAAATTTCCCCCCATTATGGGCCCCCATATAAAACATTTTCCCCCGGTTGTTTTTTTTTTTCCAAAAGTAGCAACCCAATTTTGAGAAATTTAATACATTTCAGTATTTATTTATAAATTTTGTTTTACCTTCGGGGGAAATAAACCCTGAAAATTGTAAATAATCACATATTTATGTTCATTAAAAAATTCATTTATTTATATTGTGCACTCGGGAGAAAAATAACCCCCTGACAAAGGGAGTAAACACGAAATTCAACCAAAACCCGCAAAAATTATAAAAAACCTCACAAGTTAATAAAAATATCAACAACAATTTTAATTCGAAATAGGGCCTATTTAGTTCCAAACGGGAAAAACCCAAATAACGGCCCGAAAAAACCCAACACTTTTCCAAAAAAGAAAAGAGAAAAAAGAAAAAAAAAGAGAGAAGAGAGAGGGGGAGGGGGAGAAAGAGAGAGAAAAGAGAAGAAGAGGGAGTGAGTGAGTGAGAGAAAAGTGAGTGAGAAAAAAGAAAGGAAAAAACTTGAACCGGGGAACCCCGAAGAGGTGGGGGTTGCACGCGACAGATACAAAAACGGGGCCCACAAAGGTAAAAAAGGGAAAAAAATAAAGAATCAATTTTAAAACCCGGGGTTTTTTGAGTTGGTTTCCCGACTGTCCAAAAATCTTCAAGGCCTGCTAAATTTTTACTGCTTTCCCCAGGCTAAAAAGGGGACAGCAGGGTCTTCTTCGTTGTCTGTTGGGGAAGCGAGAACGTCGAATTTTAAAAACCAGGGGAACCCGGGGGTTTCGGGGAAAAAAGCGGAAAATTGGGCTTTTTCCCAAGGTTTCCGGGCCGGGGGCCCACAAAAATTTTTCATTTGGGGTCCCTTTCCTTCCTCCGCCCCGCAGCTTTTGGGTTTTTTAAACCCAAAAAGAAATTTTAAAAAAATAAACCTTTTTTAATGGCCCTCGACCAGGGGAAACAATGGGCAAGAAAATTTTGTAAAAAACAAACACCCCACACACAAAACAAAAACACACCACACACACACGAAAACACACCCCCTAAAACACACAACCGGACCACGCACGGGAAAAGCAAAAAGGCACCACGCACGCCCCGGGGCCCGCTACGCACGCCCCGCACCCCAAAACCCAAAACCCCACACACACCCAAACACACACAAAAACACACAACACAAAACACACCCACTGGCCCAAAATTTTTTTTTCATTTGTAAATGTTTTAAATGCCCTTTAAAAAAGAAACCCTTTAAAAAAAAGTAATTAAGAAAACAAAATTATCAAATGACACTGAATACAAAAACATCATAAAGGGAAAACAAATAGGGAAACATTTTAAATTTAAAAAGGGAAAAAAATAAAATCCCGAAATTGGAAAAAATAAAACAATTACATCTTAACCCCCTCACCCGAAAAATCAATTTAAAACTCTCTCTCTCCATTTTCCTCCCCCTCTTCCCCCTTCCCCCTTCCCCCCTTCCCCCCATTTTTTGCTCCCTTTCTCTCTCTCTCCCCTCTCTCCCCCTCTCTCTCCGAAACACCATAAACACACAAAACAAAACACACAACACACACACAAAACCACACACACACACACACACAACACACCCAAAAACCCCACAAAAAAAACACACACACACAAAAACAAAACACCAAAACAACCCAACCCAAAAACCCAAAAACCCAAAAACAAAAACAAAAAACAAAAAACAACACCCAAACACACACACCCACACACACACACCCACACAACACAAAACCCCACACACACACACACACCCACACAACACAACCCAAAACAAAACCGGGGGCGCTTACGGCACGCAAAACGCACACACACACACACACACACACAAAACAAAACAACACACAAAACAACCCCCACACACACCGCGCTGCGCCCGCGCCCCCACAACACACACAAAAAACCCCCCCCCCTCTTTTCCCCCCACTTTACAAGAAAAAGTGCACGCACAATATTCACTACCGACAAACAAATATAACCAAATCTCTCTCTCTTTTTTTGTCTCCACACTTTCGTTTTAAATTTCCCTTTTACCAAACCCCTTTACGGCTGCTTTGGGGGGTGCGTTGGAATTTTTTTTTGAACTCTTTTGGGGGGGAGAACACCACAAAAATTTTGAACTGTGGTGTTCTCAAATTTTACACCAAAAGCGCAGACACAATAAACCGTTTCTTTCCCCGATGAGTTTTCCCAACCGCGGGCGGGAAAAGGGCCCAGGAGCAGGGAATACAAAAAGATCTGCCCTTTGGAAGGGATCACGATGGGTTTTTTCCTTTAGGCAGCTAGTGAAAGGGTTTTTTATATTTATAAAAATAATTTTTTTCCCCCCTTTTCTTCATCTTCAATTTTTTTTTTCCCTTTTTCTAAAAAAAAAAAAGGTTTTCGAACTTAAACCCAATTTAAAGGAAAAAAAGGTTTATTTGGGGTGAATTTTTAAAGCCCCATTCAGCTCTCGGGGCGAAAGGGTTTTTTTAAAAAAAACCACAAAAACCTTTTTAAATTTTTTCGAAAAAAGTTGTGGATTCAAATTGGGGACTTTCTGAAAAATGGGGACCAATTTTTAAGAATAACAGGGTACAGAAGGTCAAAACCATCAGCCATTGCCCCTATCCTTCCTTTCCCCCTGAATTAGCTCCAGACTGTATGCAGGAAACTTCTTCTGATTTCATAGGTAGTGTCATTTTCCTAACATTTAAAGAAATTTAAAAGAAACGTTTGGGGGGGGTGTTAATTTTAATACAAGATAAAAAACAGGGAAAAAAAATTACAATCGAGCAAACTTTAAAAAATCTACATCAATTTTAAAAATCTTCTTTTAAATACATTCCAAAATAAAGACGTGGATCTTAAGTATGTCATTTCCCCAAGAGCTGTTCTTTTCACGCAGCTATTTTTTCCTATTCCCAGATGTTTCCCTGTTTTCTACATCTAAATATGCAGGGAACTTGTGGTGGACAGAACGAATGTGAAAGAGCAAAACAAAAAAAGATTTCTATGTATAAAATCTATTACGCGGGCAGATCTCCATCAAAACCCCAGAGATTAAAAAGGTGGCATTTTAACAAAATATTAGCCAAAGCAAAGTGTGAATATTGGTCAAGTTTTTTGTGGGAAGAGGTAAGTTTCTCCTTCAGCCCAGGAGTAAAATATGGAATAAAATTTCGATATATGAACACGGGTTTTCATTCCTAAGTGCAATGAAAAAATTTGAAGTAATAGATTTCCAAAACGGGTTTATCAAAAAGCGGAAAAGTTTGAAAAATATCTTTTCAGTAAACAGCAGACTAGAAGGTCTTTCAAGAAAACGTAAGACATAAAGACAGGACCCGGAAGCTAAACCCGGAATTAAAGATTCCAGAATCTAAAAGATAACTTATACTTCAACTCTCCCATTACGTTTTGGAATAAAAGAAGGAATTCTCTACATTTTAAATAATAAAAGAACAGCTGTTGGCCGTGTATGAAATTCCAATGAAATGCTGAAACATTTACCAGATAATTGGGCACAGTATCTTTATTAAAAAAATGGAAACACGCTAGAGTGAAAGGGAAATTACCAGCCGTGTGGAAACATTCAATTATAGTTCCCATAATTAAAAAAAGGCAAACCCAGTGGAGATGTCAACAGTTACAAGCCAATCTCTCTTACTTCACATACATGTAAGTTTAAAGGACAAATAGTAACTACTCGCCTAATTCACTATTGTGATAGAAAAACAATGTTATTCCAGTCCATCAAGCTGGTTTCAGGTCAGGAAGATCTACAACGGATCACTTGGTGAAGTTATCTACCAAATAAAAACGCCAATTTGCTCGTAGGCAAAAAGTGCTGGCAACATTTGTTTTTTACATTAAACGAGCCTACGATCCCAAATGTGGCACGCTCAATTGTTATTTAAACTGAAAAGAGCAGGTATTTGTGGGCAAACAAGAGTTGACAATGCATATTCTTCTCAGTGAGATTTACTAATGGGAGTTCCTCTCAAGGATCCATCATTGCTCCAAAATCTTTTCAGTATTATGATATCAGATCTTTCTAAGAAGATTCAAAGAATATTAAGATTGTTCAATATGCTGATGACATTGTATTTGGTTGGGGTGCAAAAAATTTAAAATATTTCAAACAGAAAACTGAAGCAAATTCAAATCTGTTATCAGTCTGAATTAAGATAA